>SKCR01031928.1:0-111971 GCA_019454045.1 Zanthoxylum bungeanum | reverse complement strand
CTTCACTGGCATTAAGAGAACCCCATTAGATATTTTTTTATCTGATGATGACGTTTCTTGGCTTTAGTAACTTATATAGGTCACATGTCCGACATAATTTGCTAATAAATTATTTGCAATTTTTATGAATAGTTGAAGGCAAATTATAAAGCTAAAGAAATGAGATGCGTATAGTTGTGTGTAGAAAATATCGGTTCTCACAATACGACAACTATAGTTATTGGATATCAGATCTCCCGTCTAGTTATTTAAAATATTATTTGATGATTGTTTTGATATTTGATATCAGAACTTGCGACTATTAGATAATTACTTGTTCTTAATAAGCAATTGTTATATATTTTAATACAACCAGTAGTGTCATTGATGAAGAGATAAACATTAAGAAAAATATTCGGTTAAGTAAATAACTTAGAACAATGCTTTATGAGATTTTATCACTTGAGCATTAGATGCTTTTTCCGTATGGTAAAGGATGGTCTGATATGAGATCACACCACATATCTTTATCCACTTAATGAATATTATATTCGGGAATGTGATTATATCTCATTTAACTAATGATTGTCATTGGACCAGAAGATTTATTAAACTTATACATAAGATGTATGTAGTTTAATGAATTGTAAATTGCTTAAGGTAGTTTTCTTTACTTCGTAGCTTAGTCAATGAGTTGTCATGACTTAGTTACATGTTTCTGATGAAACACGAATAGAATATTTTGACTGGTTCAAAGATATTCGATCTGAAATTTTGAAAACTTCATCCTTAAAATTCATCGCGAGTCTTCAAATTGTTCAAAGATGTTTGATACGATCAAACATATGAATTTATGACAATTGGTTCTAAGGTTATTCAATGAATATGATTCTTACTCAATATTATTCTTCTATGATTCCATCGTGATGAATTGGTTAGTGGGAAGAATCGAATCTTATACGATTTGATTTTCTTGATATTGAGTGTTACCGAATTAGTTTCAATAGTCTTGGGGATATGCTCTAGTAACACTAATTCATCCTTTTAATTAAGGTTCCATTAGTTTCTATAGTTACGTATATGATATGTATAAGTAGAAAATTTGAATCTTGAAAAGTTTGAGATATGAATATTTCTTTTGTAAAATGGTTATATAATTGAAATTACTTACGCCTCGGAGGTGTTAGTAAAAGTTTATCATTTATTTTATTTAATAGAATATTATATTATATTTAATAGAATATCTTTTCTACGATCCCGAGTAATAAAATTATTTTATTACTTAGTGTGTAACATCGGATGTTGACCATTGTAGAAAAGACCTGACTTATTGAAGTTAAATGTGAGAGTAATAAACTATAAATGGAACTACATAATTAATAAGATGAAAATACCCTTATACATCTTACATATAAGTCCAATAGGATGTCAGAATTATTTGCGAAGTATTTGATATTTAATGGTTCTGTTATTTTCTTATCGAATAAAATTATCATATAACTTATAGTGGGAGCGATATTTGATATCGATTCTGAAAGTTAGCATTAAACCATAGTGTTGGGGTTTTATTAGGAATTACAGGGTTAGCGCAGCGGAACGCGGAAAAATGATTTTTCCGATTTCAAAATTTTTCTTGGAACAATTAAATAAAATTATTTATTTAATTAACCAATACTTAAATTATGAAATTATAAACCAAGAAATCATATTTCTTTTAATTACAAAATTACCCCAAACTTTTGCAAATTAATTATTTTAGTTTTAAATATGTCAATTACATATTTAATTGATTCCAAATCAATCCCAAAATAATTTTTACAATTTTGTAACAAAACCAGAAAATTTTTCAGATTTGCGAAAACTACCCAGAATTTTTCCAGAATTTACAAAACAGCCCAGAATTTTAATTAATTTCAATTTGGCCCAATTTGTTCAAAACACATCAAGATCAAATCCAATTAATCCCAAATTTGACACACATCAAATTATAACATATATATGAAAAGCCCCAAAATTTGAGTGGGTTAAGAACCCTAATTTCACAAATCACTCAAATTGGGCAATTTACACTAAATTAATAAAATTCAATACTTTAATCTTCAAATTACCACACCAATTAATTCTCACCCTCATGAAATTAATCAAGAACAATTCTAGGCTAATTAATAATGGCTAATTAACTCTAGAGTGACAACTTTAATTTTTTAATTAATTTATTAAGCTTAATTATATTAATAAGCAAATAAATTAATTCTACATGCATAAACACATCCAACAATCATCCAACAAATTTAATTACAAACTAAAAGAGTAGATGCATGATCTTAGCAACACAATTAAAGCTAAGAATTATTGAAACATTTTTCATGCAGTAGAAGAAATGAAAATACTTACAAAATCCAATTTTACCTTGTTTTTCTTTTCTTTCTCACAAATGCTCTCAACTCTACTTTTGTTAATTTTTGTTGAAGTTGTGTAAGTGTTTGGAAAAATGAAACAAAACCAATTCTGTTGATTTTTCCTACATTTCTGAATTTACCATGAAAAAATAAAGCAACAATTGTTTTATTTTTGTATCATTATAATTGGTCCACATTTAACAAATTAATGATAGCATCTTATCCAAATTAAAGTGAACAAAAATGTGTTCCAATGACAATTTGCCATTTCCAACTTAATTATTACATAAAGATATTTATTTTATAATTTAATTTAATTATTTAACAATTAAATAATTAATTAATAAATATCTTAAATATCTTAAATATATGTAATATATTTACATTAAATATCTCAAAAACATATATTCATGATATAATTATAAATATCACAAATTGATATTTAATTAATGTGTATTTAATAATATCAAATATTAAATACAAATACACATTAATTCGGAAATGACCGTTAGGTCCCGATAGCATGTATTTTTCGTTTAACCATTAAACGAGTTATAAATAATCAGTATTATTTATAACGGTTGCCCTAGTGCTCTACGAGTATATTTCATTAGTGAGACTCTCTAGATTCATGCATATCCATCACAAAATCAAATTTCGTGTCCATAATTCACCCACCCATAAATTATGACGAACACAGATAAACTCACTGAATCATGCAGGTCGAGATCACTGCATACGTATAATCCCTCTGTCACAGGTATCCGGATTAATCCAGAGATATAGATACAAACGTCAAATCTCTATAGATATAATCACGTCGACGTTTCTATTAGCAATCCCTCAAATAACACTTAGAATTAATTTCTACAGTGTACCACGGGCCCATGGATTTAACAGATTGCTAATTCCATATTGAATACCTATGCTCTGTACACAGAGCTGACGGATCCTATCTTGATACACACAGGATATCCTGAGCATCAGTCCACACCCAACGAATAGGCGGAGGTCTGATCTAAATAGATCGGTGATGTGACTGCCATCTAAGTGTGGAAGATAACTCAGATATCCACAGTGGTATCTCAAGTCAAAGAATCACTATGCTCACTCAACCCGAGAAGATTCTTATTGACGTTGGTGTACCATCCATTAAGAATCTTCGGTGAGTCGTTCAGTGTTTATCCGCTATAAATACCTATACGTCTATACGAGTCTCCAAGACTCATGGTTCACTGAGAAACCATCGGAATCCAAGATTCCAACATACGACATGTACCAGTCTCAACGGGTTTACTTTACGGACCAAGTAGTGTAAACCTTGACCGGGAACATACTAAGAATGACAACGTCATGATACAACTCAATGTCAGTTGCAACGCTTTTGTAATAATATCATAACTAATCATTCTATGGTCGGTTACGTCTTTACCATATTAAAGAAGAAGTTATATAAAAGAAACTGTTCGTTTTATTCATAATAAAACGTTCCATTAATATTTACAAGGAAATACATAATAAAATTGGCGCTCAGAGCACCAACCCTAACAAAATCTCCCACTTGCTCCAGTGCTAATATCGATTGTATCTAATACCCATCTACTCCACATGTTCATCAAATAACTTCGGAGGTATGGCCTTCGTAAGCGGGTCTGCTACTTTATCTTCACTCGGTACCTTGCACACGACAATGTCCCCTCGCGACACAATCTCTCGAATGATGTGGTACTTTCATTCCACATGTTTCGACTTCTGATGCACACTTGGTTCTTTTGCTTGCGCAATGGCTCCAGTATTATCACAGTATAACGGAAAACGATTCTCGATACTTGAGACTACTCCTAATTCTGTGATAAATTTCCTAACTCATACAGCTTCCTTTGCAGCTTCAGAAGCTGCAATATATTCCGCCTCTGTGGTGGAATCAGCCGTGGACCCCTGTTTGGAACTCTTCCAACAAACTGCACCGCCGTTAAGGGTAAACACGAATCCTGATGTAGACTTTCTATCATCAGGATCCGATTGGAAATCAGAATCCGTATACCCATTAACTTATAGTTTGTTTCCTCCATAAATAATAAACTTATCCTTAGTACCTTTAAGATACTTTATGATATTTTTAATGGCCATCCAATGGTCATTTCCTGGATTGGACTGATATATGCTCGTCACACTAACTGCGAAGCTGATATCAGGCCTAGTACATAACATGGCATACATAATGTTGCCCAAACACGAAGCATAAGGTTAATTATACATTCTAATCTTCTCATCTTCTGTTTGCAGACACATCTTCTTCGAAAGATGTAAGCCATGTCTGAATGATATGTTTGCTGTCTTACAATTACCAAAATTATACCGTTCTAAGATCTTATCTATGTACGTGGATTGGGATAACCCAATAAGCTTCCTTTCTCCATCTCTATAGAGTTTTATGCCTAAGACATAAGAAGCTTCACCCAGGTCCTTCATGGACAAATTCTTACAGAGGTAAGCTTTGACGCCTTGCATCATCCTAATATCATTCCCAATGATAAGGATGTCGTCAACATAGAGAATTAAAAATACCACCATACTCCCACTGGCCTTCTGATACACATAGGATTCTTCCGAATTCTTGAGAAAACTAGACAATTTGATTATCTCGTCGAATCGAAGATTCTAACTTCGTGAAGCCTATTTAAGTCCATAAATAGAATTCTTCAGCTTGCATACCATGACGAGTTCTCGCTGGATGCAAAACCCTCCGGCTGTTTCATATAGATTTCTTTATCAAGAAATCCATTTAGAAAAACCGTTTTGACATCTATTTGCCAAATCTCGTAATCATGATATGCGGTAATTGACAACAAAATCCTGATGGACTTTAGCATTGCTACCATAGAATAAGTTTCATCGTAGTCGACACCAGGTCGCTGCGAGTAACCTTTAGCTACCAGTTGGGCCTTAAAGGTTTCAACATTTCCATCGGGCCCTCGCTTCCTCTTGTAAATCCATTTACAATCGATAGGAACAATTCCTTCGGGAAGCGAAACCAAGTTCCAAACTTGATTCTCATGCATAGAGTCCATCTCGGATTTCATGGCGTCTTGCCACTTCACGGAGTCGATGTCCAACATCGATTCTCTATAGGTAAAAGGGTCAGTCTCTTCAACTAAGAGAACATCGAGACTATTTTATTGTATCAAATACAAGCGTTCAGGAGATCTAGATACCTTTTTTGACCTACGGAGTGTGTGTGTTGAAGGTTCTCCATCTTCTTGAACTACAGGTTCCTCCATTAGTTCGTTGGTTCCAGGTTGTACTTCATCAAGATCAATCTGTCTATGATCACCACCTTCAGCCAAAAATTCTATTTCTAGAAATTTTACGAAGCGAGCTACGAACATATTTCGATGCTCGGTATCATAGAATAAATATCCTTTCGTATTTGAAGGATATCCAACAAACCTAAACTTCTGCCCTCGAGGCAAAAACTTATCTTGCTGAGCCATCCTGACATAAGCAGGACACCTCCAAATCTTAATGTAACTAAGATTTGGTTTCCTACCGGTCCATATCTGATACGGAGTCGTAGGAACAGTCTTGAAAGGAATCTTGTTCGAAAGATGTGCGGCAATTAATAAAGCATAACCCCATAAGTAATATGGTAAATCTGTATAACTTAACATCGATCAGACCATATCTATTAAAGTCTGATTTCTCCTCTCTGGCACTCCATTATGTTGCGGAGTGCCTAGAGGAGTATATTGATCGAGAATCCCATTCTCCTTTAAATAATCAGTGAACTCTCCACTCATATATTCACCGCCTCGATCAGATTGAAGGCATTTAATATATTAACCAGTTTTTTTTCAACTTCATTTCGAAATTCTTTGAACTTTTCAAAGGTTTCCGATTTATGTCTCATCAAATAGACATAACCGTACCGTGACAGATCATCGGTAAAAGTGACGAAGTAAGAAAAACCACTGTGAGCAATTTGACTTAAAGGACCACATACATCAGAATGTATGAGTTCCAATAAGTCAATGGCTCTATGTCCAACACCTGAAAATGAGGCTTTGGTCATTTTACCCCGAATACAAGATTCGCAAGTTGGATAAGGTTCATGGTGAGATCATGTATCAAACCATTCTTAACTAATTGGGTTAAGCGTTTCACGCCTATATGACCTAACCTCATGTGCCAGAGTTCAGTATTATTTATATCAGATTGTTTACGTTTATTTATTCCAGTATTAAAGATATCTTGTGAGGTGCGCAATATGTAATGACCATGCTCGTTTAGACAACAAAGGATCTGAATATTACTACTATCATATAAATACAAAGAACGATTCTTAATATTTACATTATAACCTTCAGTATCTAATACAAAAAGGGACATAATATTTGCCACACATCCTGGCACAAAATAGCAGTCATTTAACAAAAGTCTCTCACTGGGTAAGGGAATCTCGCATATGCCCACTGCAACTGCATCCAGAGAGTCGCCACTCCCGAATCGCAACTGCATCTCCCCAGATTTCAGCCGTCTACTTCCTGTCAGCACCTGCAACGTATTGCAAATATGAATAAGACAAGCAGAATCCAAAATCCAATTAGATGTCATAGCTTCACAAGCCAATGAGACATCAATAATAGGAAAAATAAAAGTACCTGATGTCGATGCTCTTTTCTTCCTTAGTTGTGCAAGATAGTCCGGGCAGTTGCGTTTCTAGTGCCCGACTTTCTGGCAGTGGTGGCACTTGTCTTCAGAAGCTCTATTGGGCTTCGTCGTCTTACCCTACGGAGGAATATTGAAACCCTTCTTTTTCTTTCCTTTTGTCTTCTTCCCCTTCCCCTTGGATTGGGAAGAAGCCGAAAATGAAGTGGGTTTCGGAAGGCGAGTCAGAACTCCCTTCCTTAAATCTTTCTCTGTTGTGAGAAGCATCATATGCAACTCACGATAAGAACAGTGAATCTCATTCATGTTGAAGTACATGACGAACTGGTGATATGAAGTCGGGAGCGAACCCAGAATGACATTACGACTAAAAGTCTCATTGAGAGAGAAATCATGTCGCCTCAACTGCTCGATCAAATTGATCAAGTGAAGCACATGCGGGCTCACAGCCCGCCCCTCATCAAGTTTAGAATGGAAAAGTTCTATCGAAACTCTATGAACCACGACATGTTCCTGGTTCATGAACGATTCACGAAGTTGTGTCATCATGCTATATGCATCGTGCATCTCAAAATAAGTATTCTTAAGCTCAGAAGAAAAAGAACTCAGGATGAATGATTTAACCCTTAAATCATCATCCTTCCATTGCTGGAAAATCTCATGTTCTTCTGGAGATGCATCAGGTGATATAGCAAGCGGTAATGGACCTTCCAAAATATACCCCGGCTTCTCGGAATTGAGGACGATCCTCAAGTCCATATCCCAATCCGCAAAGTTTTCTGTGCCTTTTAGTTTGTTCATATCAAACATACGTTCAAAAGGATTGGTTGGAGGTGCCGCCATCGCAAATCTATCAAATAGACAGCGAATCAACGGTAAACATATAAGCAGATACAAGATTATAACAGTTTCATAATATATCATAAAGCATTAATTAGATCATGGATTTTTAATCTAAAAATTCCTCTCCCACTATTTCATGCAATATTGTAATCCCCAAACAGAATATAAAACATGCGATAATCAAATCATAACCTAATAATGAAAGGTAGACCCCATGAATATATTTCAGCTCACAACTTTGGCACTTTCTCGCCTACGTATATTCATTTAGGTAGACAACACATTGTCGATCACTCAATAGTGACTCCTGGGTTTTCGATCCTGGTCGTTTCTCGTTGTGACAGCTTTGGCACGTTCACAAGGAGGCGTACCAAGGTCAAGCTTGTCAATGATGAATTCAAGATACTCACCTAACCCTGACAGCTTTGCCACATTCAGGATTCCGCTTTCGCTTGAATTCACCTAATATCAAATATATCTGGTACATATAAAATTTCTACCGGCCATATCCTCACAGCTTTGGCACGTTCTCGGATATAGTCGCAAAAAATTTATCGATAAGCGGTATTGACAAGACGGACCGATTAATATGCATCAAATACATATTAAATTAAAACCTTATTTTAAATAGGGAATTTTCCGCTTAAGATGTTTTTATTTTATTTAATCAAATTAAATAAACACATACATGCATTAAATTCAAGATTAAAACCAATATTGAATTTTAAAGGCATAATCATATATCGGGGTTCCAGAATCAGACTCGCTCTGGTACCATTTTTGTTGGGGTTTTATTAGGAATTGCATAGTTAGCGCAGCGGAACGCTTAAAAATGATTTTTCCGATTTTAAAATTTTTCTTGGAACAAGTAAATAAACTTATTTATTTAATTAACCAATACTTAAATTATGAACTTATAACCCAAGAAATCACATTTCTTTTAATTACAAAATTACCTCAAACTTTTGCAAATTAATTATTTTAGTTTTAAATATGTCAATTACATATTTAATTGATTCCAAATCAATCCCAAAATAATTTTTACAATTTTGCAACAAAACCAGAAACTTTTTCAGATTTATGAAAACTTCCCAGAATTTTTCCAGAATTTACAAAACAGCCCAGAATTTTAATTAATTGCAATTTGGCCCAATTTGTTCAAAACACATCAAGATCAAATCCAATTAATCCCAAATTTGACACACATCAAATATACATCAAATTATAACATATATATGAAAAGCCCCAAAATTTGAGTGGGTTAAGAACCCTAATTTCACAAATCACTCAAATTGGGCAATTTACACTAAATTAATAAAATTCAATACTTTAATCTTCAAATTAACACACCAATTAATTCTCAGCATCATGAAATTAATCAAGAACAATTCTAGGCTAATTATAAATGGCTAATTAACTCTAGAATGACAACTTTAATTTTTTAATTAATTTATTAAGCTTAATTATATTAATAAGCAAATAAATTAATTCTACATGCATAAACACATCCAACAATCATCCAACAAATTTAATTACAAACTAAAAGAGTAGAGGCATGATCTTAGCAACACAATTGAAGTTAAGAATTATTGAAACATTTTTCATGTAGTAGAAGAAATGAAAATACTTACAAAATCCAATTTTGCCTTGTTTTTCTTTTCTTTCTCACAAATGCTCTCAACTCTCCTTTTGTTAATTTTTGTTGAAGTTGTGTAAGTGTTTGGAAAAATGAAACAAAACCAATTCTATTGATTTTTCCTACATTTCTGAATTTACCATGAAACAATTGTTTTATTTTTGTATCATTATAATTGGTCCACATTTAACAAATTAATGATAACATCTTATCCAAATTAAAGTGAACAAAAATGTCTTCCAATGGTAATTTTCCATTTCCATCTTAATTATTACATAAAGATATTTATTTTATAAATAAATTTAATTATTTAACAATTAAATAAATAATTAATAAATATAAATATCTTAAATATATGTATTATATTTACATTAAATATCTCAAATACATATATTCATGGTATAATTATAAATATCACAAATTGATATTTAATTAATGTGTATTTAATAATATCAAATATTAAATACAAATACACATTAATTCAAAAATGACCGTTAGGTCCCGATAGCATGTATTTTTCGTTTAACCACTAAACGAGTTATATATAACCAGTATTATTTATAACAGTTGCCCTAGTGCTCTACGAGTATATTTCATTAATGAGACTCTCTAGATTCAGGCATATCCGTCACGAAATCAAATTTCGTGTCCATAATTTACCCACCCGTAAATTATGACAAACACATATAAACTCACTGAATCATACAGGTCGAGGTCACTGCATACGTATAATCCCTCCGCCACAGGTATCCATATTAATCCAGAGATATAGATATAAACGTCAAATCTCTATAGATATAATCACGTCGACGTTTCTATTAGTAATCACTCAAATAACACTTAGAACTAATTTCTACAGTGTACCACGGGCCCATGAATTTAACAGATTGCTAATTCCATATATAATACATATGCTCTGTACACAAAGCTGACGGATCATATCTTGATACACACATGATATCCTGAGCATCAGTCCACACCCAACGAACAGACGGAGGTCTGATCTAAATAGATCGGTGACGTGACTTCCATCTAAGTGTGAAGGATAACTCAGATATCCACAGTGATATCTCAAGTCAAAG
Source organism: Zanthoxylum bungeanum (assembly GCA_019454045.1). Lineage (NCBI taxonomy): Eukaryota > Viridiplantae > Streptophyta > Magnoliopsida > Sapindales > Rutaceae > Zanthoxylum > Zanthoxylum bungeanum. Next base: position 101,364 of record SKCR01031928.1, on the reverse strand, counting down.
AATCACTATGCTCACTCAACCCGAGAAGATTCTTATTGACGTTGGTGTATCATCCATTAAGAATCTTCAATGAGTTGTTCAGTGTTTATCTGCTATAAACACCTACACGTTTATACGAGTCTCCAAGACTCATGGTTCATTGAGAAACCATCAGAATCCAAGATTCCAATATACGATATGTACCAGTCTCAACGGGTTTATTTTACTGACCAAGTAGTGTAAACCTTGACCGGAAACATACTAAGAATTACAACGTCATGATACAACTCAATGTCAGTTGCAACGCTTTTGCAACAGTATCATAACTAATCATTTTATGGTCGGTTACGTCTTTACCATATTAAAAAATAAATTATATAAAAGAAACTGTTCATTTTATTCATAATAAAACGTTACATTAGTATTTACAAGGAAATGCATATTAAAATTGGCGCTCAGAGAACCAACCCTAACACATAGATCTAAGATTATTCATAACTTACTACGATCAAGTTTTGAACTTGATTGCGCTTTCGTTATGAATTGTTCATAACATGTGCAAATTATATGCGCATCAAAAGCAAAGTAAGCTTATTAAAGGTTTGACCTTTATAGTATGACAGTGAGAAAGGTTATACTCAACAATCTATTGTAGATTCTGAGGAAACTTGTCTCTAGTTGCACTAATTGAACAATTAAAGATATGTTGGTTAATGTTAATATTAAACTATGTATTTTAGCTAAGGGTGAAAATTGGCTTTCCTTTCTGCAATGGCCCTGGAGTTTGTAATCTGCTAAAATTACAGTTTGGTATACTAGATTATAGAGCTTATTGTAGACTCAGATGAGCTTTTCAGAAATCTGTGTTCTCTAATTTTGATATCAGTCAGATTGTCTGATTTTATCAAAGCATAGAGAATACAAATGTGATAGTAGGGTTAGTAGGAGCGTACAAATTTCTTTCTAGTGTTACATATCCTAACGATATTATCATTATTAAAGTAATAATGAGATGTTTATGAGGTAAAAGGTTTACCTAAGTCTTCTTTTCTCCGTGAATGTAACATCCCGCCTTAGCAGCAATGTTACCGGCAGGAGACAGGCTAAACCCATCTCCATAAGCCTCTGATTCTAGAAAAATTTCGGCATGATGTAGTCGTAACATCATGCAACCTGGCCTATACCAGCATCCAAATACAACATGAACATAAAGTCTCGGCCTCAGGCCGGTATCTCAACATCAATGCAATCTAAGGGCCCAACAAATATGCGATGCAGACATAAAGACACAATACAACCAGGGCTCCGTGCCCGAAAGTACATATATACAAAAACTTTACAACATAAGCATTTGTGCTCAGCACGTCTCTGTAGGGGTTTTTAGGGGGAATATCCGGTAACGCAGCGGAAGCGGTGGAAAATTAAATTTTCCGATTTCAAAACTTTTTCTCGGATTAATTAAATAAACATATTTATTTAATTATCCAATAATCAAATTATGAAATAAAATTCAAATAAATCATATTTAAGTGAATTTATCGAATTACCCTTACACTTGGTATTTTGTCCATTTTAGTCCGAAATTGATCTAATCAATTTTGAATGATTTTAAATCATTTCTAAGATGAACTTAGCATGTTTAAAATATCAAAACACCAAAAGCAACCAAAACCCCAAAATTCCTTCATTTGGCCGAATGCTCCATTTGGTGCCATTTTGTGCACTTTGTCATTTCATGCATCAAAACACATCAAGATGTAATCCAATGAACATGAAACTTTATATGCATCATATAAACATCCAAATACACAACATATATGAAAAGCCCCAAATTTGGAATTGGTCATGAACCCTAATTTTTCAATTTCATCAAATTGGACAAATTAGACCAAATTGGTTAAATCCAATACTTCAATCATCATTCTTCCATCCAATCAAAGTCTCAACACAATGAAACAACTCAAGATCAAATATAGGTCATCTTAGAGTGGGTCAACAACTCTAGATTAGCAACATGGTTTCCAAAACCTTAAAAGAACACTTATTACTACAATAGCCATAAGCTTCCTTCATCATACATGCTCTACAATTTCACCAAAACTTCCATCATCAAAAACACAAAGAATAAAGAAAGAAATAACCTAAGAACATCATATGTTAAAGCCTAGATCCTAATGAACATTTTCCTTTCTAATAGCAAGTTGGAAAAACTTACTAAAATCCAAGCTTTCTTTGGTTTATTCTTTCTTTGTCACAAGCTTTCTTTGGTTTCCATTAATGGAGTTTTCTTTAAAGTGTATTAGGTTAGAAAATGAAATGAAAATGAAAACATTATATACTTGTGCACAATTCTTCACTTGGCCGAAAATGTGTAAAGCATATACATCAATTTCATTTCAATTTCATTTCAAGTTAATTTGCTTAACTTAATACAAATATCTAATAACAACTTTATTGATATTTATTTTAAGTCAACAAAGGCAACTTAGAAAAAATATAACTCTTATATTTATAAGTGTATGGCCGAAATTAGCAAGAAATAAAGGAAAAAAATATTTTCATTTTTCAAACAATTTTGAACAAATATCTTAAGAAGTCAAAATCAATTTGACAACCTTTTCCTTTAATGTAAAGTCAAACATTTACACTTATAATCATTTCCTAACTTTATCATTTGGTGATATATTTATATTTTAATTATATTAATCATTTAACAATTAATTAATTAAATACAAATATATCAAATATATGTATTATATTTACTTTAAATATCTCAAATACATATATTAATGATATATGTCAAATACCTTTATTTGACTATTTATTAATGTGTATTTAATAATATCATATATTAAATACAAATACACATTAATTAGGAAATGACAGTTCGGCCCGTTCGCATGTATTTTTCGTTTAACGATTAAACGATTTATAAATAATCATCATTATTCATAAATGTTGCTCTAGTGCTCTACGAGTATGTTTCATTATTGAGACTCTCTAGATTCAGGTATATCCGTCACGAAATCCAATTTCATGTGCATAATCTATCCACCCGTAGATTATGACGATCACGGATAATCTCGCTGAATCATACAGGTCGAGGTCATTGCATACGTATAATCCCTCCGTCACAGGTATCCAGATAATCCCAGAGATAAAGATGTGAACGTCAAATCTCTATAGGTATTATCTCGTCGACGTATCTATTAGAAATCTCTAAATAACACTCGGAACTTACTTCCGATGTATACTGTGGCCACAGATTTAACAGACTGCTAAATATATATGGACTACCTATGCTCTGTACACAGAACTGACGGATCCTATCTTGACACACACAGGATATCCTGAGGATCGGTCCACACCCAACGAACAGGTGGAGGTCTGATCTAAATAGATCGGTGACGTGACTGCCATCTAAGTGTGGAGGATGTCTCATACATCCACAGTGGTATCTGAAGTCGAAGGACCACTATGCTACTCAACCCGAGAAGATTCTTATTGACGTTGGTGTACCATCCATTAAGAATCTTCGGTGAGCCGTTCAGTGTTTATCCACTATAAACACCTACACGTCTATACGAGTCTCCCTAGACTCATGGTTCATTGGGATAAACCATCGGACCAAGTCTCGATATACGACATGTACTGGTCTCAACGGATTTGACTAACCGACCCGTGTTAGCAAATCTTGACCATGAACAATGTTTGATAATATATATTTAGCAGTGACACTTCCCAATGTCAATTACAAACTAACTTTGTAACTGTGTATTGCATTATATATTATCGGGCCTTTGTCTAATATATACATATCACTAAACCACATTTAGTTTCAATCTAATCGTAATCAGATCGAATACGTATATAAAAACAAGAGGTGCAACCATAAATAAGTAATATTATGTAATAAGAGGATGTTCGTATTCATGAGTCAGACATAAATACGGTCCGGATTGGCGCTCTGAGCACCAACCCCAACAGTCTCAACAATGCTCAAATACACAAGACTCGACTTCCCCAAGACTTGGTGACTGGCTGACTGCAACGCTGCTATCCGACTGCTCCGCAACTCTGAAATCCACGGTCGACCGTTTAGGTCGCCAACCTGCAAAACTCAAACACTGTAGTATAGTGAGTCATAAGACTCAGTAAGTAACTATGCTTCTACCTTGAGCAACATACACATGCAAGGTTTAAGTTCCAGTTTACATATTATTCCTGGGATTTCTAAGTGATTCACACATTCTCTATATTACCAACTGTTCATACTATTTGTTTCGTAGCCAATTTCCATTTCTTATATTCCTTTTTGTGAGCATCCATACACTCATCTCTTTCTGTTTTCTAGTGACGTGTTTCCTAGCTTATTCATTTGCAACCATTGCAATCATATATCGTTCTTATATAATCCATACCATCATATGTACGACATATATCATCTTTTCATTTTCTTAACTTTTTATCTTTCTTTTTACTCTACTACTTTAAGCTCAGGTAACTTATCTAAGTTACTTTCTTGTCATTCTATTTAACATATCAACAATTCATCATTCATTAAATGCTTACTATGCTTATAATACACGCAACTAAGTATTAGGTCTGAGCTAGCTATCTAAGTCTTATCCATTTACAAACATATTACTTGTTACTAATCCTTTTGTTTGCTCACACATACCTCAGGTTCTGTTTACTAGTTATATTTTCATATATCCATAATATACTGTCAAGTCTCAATATCATCAACAGCCTCATCAAAAATCCTCCACGTTTTTGCTGCGCTACTCAGCTATCTTTCAAATTTCCTATTCATTCTTTGCCAGTTTGGTTTGGACACTTAATATAGTTATCATTCTCTTATTTCATTGAAATATCATCAAATCAGTAATATAAAACATTATTTCTATTCTCATACTATTAGCAGTCACGTATCCATATATATAAGATCATGTCATCATATCATATTATCATACATCAATGTTTTCTGAAATACTCATTATATGGAAACATATGATTCATATAAAAGTCTATTATATACTTACATGAATGTGATCACGCTATCATGTATTAACATCAACTATGTGCATCTCAGATGAACTACCAGAATACATGATTTATATGCATGATTTGTAAACCATACTCTACTCTAAATGTTATGCTTTTAGAAAATACTTTTTTCTGAGAAACTGCTTTCTGAAAATTCTTTCTGAAACTCAGTTTGAAAACCTCTTAATAAAACTTATCTTTCTAAAATCATGCTTTGAATCTCTGATTTCTGGGAACTATTTCTAAAATCTTGTTTCTGAAAGCTGTTTACTGGGAATCTGAAAACTGAAAACTCTTTCTGAAAATCTTTCTTTTTCTTGTACTTATTTCTAAAAATGCCTTTCTAAGTTCTTTTCTGAAACTCTTTTTCGAAAACTGAAAACTGAAATCTGAAATCCTTTTTCTGAAAACCAAATCTCCGCCCGTAGGCGCATCTCCGCCGGAAGGCGCATCTCCGCCCAGGAATGTACCATCTGAGCGCTGAGGATCTAGGAGCGTCCCCCTAGTCCTCCACATGTGCACATGTGTATAAATCCGTCAATTCCAACAATGTACAACTGGGATGGGTCAAATCCCAAATCCCGAATCCATATGATATCCGTCAATTCCATCAGTGTCTCAAGTTACGTACTGGGGTGAGGTTTTACCTCATGCCCCGAAAATATAAAACTCATGCTTAAATCTCAAAACTGAAGGGAACGTTTTCTGAAATTCATTTCTCTTCAAAAGCAACTGAAGCTTTTCTTTAAAACACTCTGAATTTTTCAAAACCTTTCTTAATTTCAACTTCACTCTGGAAATCATTTCTAAGAGTTTCTGAAAATTATGAAAATCTTATCAACTTATGAAAACATTTTGTTTATGCTAATGCACCCAAATACATATGCATTCACACAATTATACTCATATACACATATATTTTCCATGCATGATCTCGTATTCTCTCACTTATTATTTTATCCATGTCTATGCCCGTGTATGCATGCTAACATATGTTCATGTTCATGTACTACATTCTCAATTTACATTTGCTCATTCATGCTCAAACATACATATTTCTCATAATCATAAGCTTTCACATCTTATTCATTCACGCATACAAGGTCATGCTCAAACATACACATTCACATACTTTCTTTACATACTTACAGATACACATTCTGCTTTACTTTCTTATTCATAACCAGTACTCAACAACATCAAGTCATTCCAGTCTACATTCATAATTCATACAATATAATATGTATTCATATATTAACATACATACTAGTTAAGTCGATTCCCTCAAAATATCGAATATACATAATCACGTCAAAATCACATATTTGCTACACACATGTTCATATTCGTCATTTTAACATTCAGTCACACTTGCAAACATTGCTATTTATCGCTAATCCCATTTCCTAGGGTTTAATGTCTACAACCCCCCATTCCCAGTTAAAGTTACTATTCACAGTAAATATTTATATATATATCCAAATTATCAACTCTTCATCCACATCATTAATCAATCCGCCACTACATGTATAAACATATATATAGTCTCATGTATAACAGGTATACACTTCAATACAAAGAATTCCCAAATTCTAGGCTTTCTAACCAATTTACAGATTTGCATAATTTTGCCACTAGTTTTCAATTTCTTGCTCTATGTCATTACTAATGCATCCTAGCATGTTTCTAGTCCATTATTAAGTTCCATTCCAGGTTTTACCTAAGCCCTAGAAATCAATTCAAACAAATTCAAGATGATCACCACATAGAATACTTACCTGGTTTTGCGGACACTCTGAACCTGGACCCGATCTGTCAAAACAAATCATAAAACGCAATCAAAATCGTTATTTGCGGAACTTTAGATATTTCTAAAATAAACTTCGGATCCTTCTCGTGATACACGAATCCTCTCTGATTCTACTGTTCAAACTTCATTACTCTAATATATGCTCATATATTGTTCTAAACTAGCTAGATGGTTCAGATTCTCATTTTACGCGTTTGCGGAAAAACTTACGGAAAAGTTTCCGCAAACGCTACGGAAGGGTCTCGAACCCTCCGAACCTATCCAGAAATACTTAATTACCCTCGCAATATCATATTTATATCTTACCCATGATTACGGTCATCTACGCTCATCCGCGCGAGAAACTCTGTTTTACCGGAAACTCGCTAATTCTACCGGATCAATCAAATCTAATCTGTTTCTCCCCGGATTCTACCACATTCATCGTTTTAACATATTAAATCACGCCCAATTCATTTCATGCTAATTCGTTACACTACGGAACTACCGGAAACATCCGAATAAAAATCGATACACTTTAAAATAACAAAATTTGAACGGAGAGTCGTACCGAAATTCCGAGGCCATATTCGGACTCCCAACGGCCATACGAACGCGCTGGAGTCGTCGGAACTCCAATCGGAGTTACTGTTCATTATGGGTATACTATTCACGTGCCACTTTCTTCCTCGTTTCGCGTGCAACCGGCCGCTGTTCGGCAAAATTGACTCCACATACTTGTAGTACTCTCTGAGAGCTTCGATTCGGTAGGTGCTCGGGTCGTGAAACGAACCGACGAGCCGGGATCGGGAACCCCAAAACCGCGCCTCTTTTTCCCTTCCTGCACCGATTCCGGCGGTCCTGAGCGTCAGCGCCGGCCACCGGCAGGTGCGCCGTGTCCGGACGCACCATCGGCTGGTGGTCCGCCGGCAAGATGCCGGCCGGAGGCCACCGGCGCGACCAAGCTTCCCTTTCTCTCTCCTCACACCTCTCAGCCTTCTGTTTTCTTTTTTTTTTCTTTTTTTTTTGGTTTAGTAAATGCTGATAATACTAATAATACTAATAATAATAATGATAATAATACAAAATATATTATACCAGAAATTACTAAAATGCCCCCACTTATAAGGGTAATTTCGGAAATAATCACTTTTGAAGCTGTTCTGGCATGATTTTCGAAAAACATTCAACGCGAAAGTTGTTCGTCTCGAAAAAACTAGTCCGATGGTTCAAGAACCAACTCGATCGGAGTTTGTTTGCTAAATTCGTGATCAAAACAGTAAACTTTACTCGTATAATGAAAAATCGCGTAACTGACTTTTGATCCAGCATGTTTTCCAACGCGACGAATATTCATAATCTATTATTCCAACCCATATAACATCGCTTGAACTCTTATTCTTCATCATCATCATGATCCGAGACTATAACATCAGTCCGGGAATCTTCCAGAACAGTCCCGAAAATCTTGGATGTTACAGTGAAAGCAGTGGAAGTAGTCTCTCTTATATTCGATATAAAGTTTTATATATGATATAAAACTAAGAGACTTGTAAGATGCTCTCATTAGTCGTGTATTAGATATGATCTAATAAAGGACACAACAAGACTATATGTGTGACAGTTAGTATAACTCTTTGATAGTTAGTGTGTCTCTTATATGTAGTATTAATCTTTCATAAATGATGACTCATTTATCAAAAGAGAAATTGATTAGAATGTCTAATCAATCTTATGCATCATAAGGTGATGGCATAATGAATACTATAATATGTGTGATTAAAGATATCAATTTAATCGTAATTGTTACGAGCTATTTTGATACACTATAGACCATAAGATGAGTCTTGAAACATGTTCTTTGTTATCTTTGGGATATTAAGAAAGAGTTTCTCATTCATGGAGAATATAGTCTGCAACCACTAGGATCAGATTAGTTTTTAGTTTAATTATGACATTAGATTGTCTACGTCATAAAGAGTCAGAAAAGATATAATGGTAGTGTCACATATGATTCTACTGCGAGTGGAATTAGTTGTAACTTATAAAGTATTGACTTATAAGGTTACATAGTGACCTTATAGATTATAAGTTTTGATATTAGTGTTGTGTTTGCGGTTTTCTGCATAGTATTTTGGATTTGATCCCTAATACTTGGATAACTTAGTAGTTGTAGCACAATATTGATGTTGCATCTGAGTCTTATTGATGTAGAACCTAGTTTCAACAAAATATGAATGATGCTAGCTAAGGGAAACGTTTGAGTTTGTTTTACAATCTTAAAATGTTATATTGGACCTACTCATTGTTGCCTACATCTTGAGTGCTAGGTGAGATCTTGAGGGCCATGCGTATGTGATACACATTTAGATATGTATATGATACCGTGGATTGGCACAAGAGCAAATAGGAGAAATTGTTATGGTTGATGCTCGAAGCGCCAATCAAGATCATATTTATGTCATATTCATGAATACGAGCAATACGTTTTTCCATAATATTACTTATATATGGTTACACCTCTTCGATCTAATTACGATTAAATTGAAACTAAATTTGATTTAGTGATATATATATATATATATATATTAGACAAAGACCCAAAGATTTACAACGTAGTGCGCAGTTACCACGTAGTTTTTAATTGACATTGGGAAATGTCACTATAAGTTGTATATTCTCAAATAAAGTTACTGGTCAAGATTTACTAACCGGGTCGATTAGAAAAATCTGTTGAGATCAGTACATATCGTTTATCGAGACTTGGTCTGATGGTTTATCCCAATGAACCATGAGTCTTGGGAGACTTGTATAGACGTGTAGGTGTTTATTCGATAAACATTGAATGGCTCACCGAAGATTTCCTAATAGATGGTACACCAACGTCAATAGCAATCTTTTCGAGTCGAGTAGTATAATGGTCATTCGACTTGCGATACCACTGTGGATATATGAGACGTCTTCCAAACTTTGATGGCAGTCATGTCACCGATCTATATAGGTCAAACACCTATGTCTGTTCATTGAGTGTGGACCCATGCTCTTGATATCCTTTGAGTATCAGATAGAATTCGTCAGTCTTGTGTACAGGTCATATGTATCATAAACGTATTTACGATCTAGTAAATCCATAACCATGGTATACTTCGGAAGTGAGTTTCGAGTGTTATTTAAAGATTGTAAATTTGTAAGTGGACTATAATATACCTTAGGGATTTGACGTTCCTATTTATATCCATGGTATAATGCTGATAGCCTGTGACAGAGGGATTATACGTATGCAACGACCTTGACTTGCATAATTTAGCGAGATTATTTGTCGACATCATAATTCATGAGTGGGTGAATTATGGACATAAAAATGGATTTCCTAACAGATAGACCTAAACTTAGAGAGTCTCACCATATTAAGTGTACTCGTTGAGCACTTAGGCAACGCGTTATGAATAATACAAATTATTCATAAAACTTCATCAGATTAAATAAGTTAATTCAAATCGTTTAACGGGTAAACAAAAAATACATGCATTAGGGATATTTCGGTCATTTCCTAATTAATGTGTATTTGTATTTAATATATCATTTTATTAAATACACATTAATTAATTATCAAATGAGATATTTGACATATATTATTAATATATGTATTTGGATTATTTAAAGTAAATATAATACATATATTTAGATATTTGTATTTAAGTAATTATTTAATTATTTAATTGTTAAATAATTAAAGTAATTGAAATATAAAATATCTAAGTTGATATTTAAATTTGGAAATGATTAATGTAAATGTTTGACTTTTACATTTAAGATAAAAGTTATCAAATTGAATTTGAATTCTTTAATTTGATTAAATGAATTTACAAAATGATCATTTTGCCCCCCCTAAATTTCCACCAACCTAGTATTTATAGTAAAAAGTTTTGTTTTCTCTTTCATTAACTCCCCTTGGCCGAAACTCATCTCCATAGAAAACTCCCAAATTTTTCTTGAAGAAACTTGTAGAGAAAGTGAAGAAATCAAGAAGAAAGCTTAAGGAAATTAGGAGATTTTGAGGTAATCTTCAATATTCTTAAGCTTAGAAAATTTGTTTCTTATTCTTGAGTATCTAGAATAGTTCTAGGGTTTCTTCTTTTCTTTAATTTTGGGGCTTTTTTATTTGGAGGATGAATTTGGAAGCTTGATGCATGTGTGAAGTTAGATTGAATAATATTAGTGTAATATTAGTTCAATTTTATCATTTGATGACTTGCTGCCATTCTAGAGTGTTATGACCACTCTTGTAACTCCTAGAATTATTCTCGAGTTCTTCATTGGTGGCGGCTTTGTTTGGTGTAAATATTAATATGATTAATGTTGAGAAAAATGGATTTAAAGCATGAAAAAAGATAATTTTTGCTCCCTGGTCAGACCTGGAAATTTAGTGATGAAAAATATGTTATTTAAATATATTGGATGTGTATTGGGTATTATAATAATTGCTGAAAATTATTTCGGATTGAAAATATACGAAAACGGTAAAAAACGGCTTTAAGGGGTGAGTTTCAGGCTTACCGGGTGACGGCTGTCCAAAAATTGAATTGGGCAGCCCATGAACTGCCCAAGTACTATTGGGGCTGACCTGGGCAGCCCCCATGTGTATTGGTTGGTCGGTTCGTCCAAAAACGTTTTTTATGCTATTTTGCGGAAAACAATTTCGTAAAAATTTCGTGATATTTTCTAAATTATTTATGTCATTATATGTTATCGGATATAATATGCTTACGTGAAATATGAATGAATTATTCATATGGGATATTAGATAATTTATTCAGTAAGTTTAAAAATTTTAAAGTTACGATTTCGCCCGACCGCGCTCTTCCGCTGCGCCTGAACCCAACAAAAACTAACATAAGAAAAAGGTCCAAAAAATATCACTAATCAATTCAATTAAGAAAATATATTCATCCAAAAATATTAACAAAGATATAAATTTTCCAAGAAAATAAAAAACCAAAAGATAAACTTATTTGCGGGCTGCAACCACTATTTGTTGTAGAGCAAAGAAAATCATTTGCAATAACCTTCAAAAAAACCTACACAAGAAAAAGGTCCAAAGAACATTACTAATCAATTCAATTAAGAAAATCTATTCATCAGAGAAAGGTAAAAAAGCTTGTTCTGTGATTAAAAAAATCAACATTGAAAGAGTTGAATCATGACCCTCACGTCACGTATCACCACCCTCTATTTATTGATTTTTTAAATATGTAACATCCTAAATTCGGAGATGCTACCGGCATAGAATATGTCGTACTATTCCCCTAAGCCTCTGACTTTCTGACAACTATTACTCTCGTTTCATGTATAACTTATGTATGGAACTAATTGTTGGGGTTGGTGCTCAGAGCGCCAATTCCCGGTTGTATTTCTGTTAAATACTTCTGTAAAACATTATTATTATGAATAATATATGCAGTTTCTATAATATAATCTATTCTTTTATATGGTAAAGACGTAATGACCCTAGAATGATTAGTCATGATACAGTTGCAAAAGCGTCGCAACGGACATTGAGATGTATCATGACGTTGTCATTCTCAGACAGTTCCTGGTCAAGGTTTACACTACTTGGTCAGTATAGTAAACCCGTTGAGACCGGTACATGTCGTATACTGGAATATTTGATTCCAATGGTTTCTCAATGAACCATAAGTCTTGGAGACTAGTATAGACGTGTAGGTGTTTATAGCGGATAAACACTGAACGACTCACCGAAGATTCTTAATGGATGGTACACCAACGTCAATAAGAATCTTCTTGGGTTGAGTAGCACTTGTGATTCTTAGACTTGAGATGCCATTGTGGACGCATGAGACATCTTCTACACTTAGACGGCAGTCACGTCACCGATCTATTAAGATCAGACCTCCGCCTGTTCGTTGGGTGTAGATAGATCCTCAGGGTGTCCTATGTTTATCAAGATAGGATCCGTCAGTTCTGTGTACCAGAGCATAGGTAGTCCATATGATTAGCAATCAGATAAAACCATGGGCCCGTGGTAAAGTTTAGAAGCTAGTTCTAAACATTCTTTTGAGATTGCTAATAGAATAGTCGACTGGATAGTCCCGATAGAGATTTGACGTTTACATCTATATCTCTGGGATTTATCCGGATACCTGTGACGGAGGAATTATACATTTTCCATGACCTCGACCTGTATGGTTCAGCGAGATTATCCGTGATCGTCATAATCTACGGGTGGATAGATTATGGACACGAAATTTGATTTCGTGACGGATATACCTGAATCTAGAGAGTCTCAATAATGAAACATACTCGTAGAGCACTAGAGCAACATTAATAAATAATATTGATTATTTATAAAGTCGTTTAATAGTTAAACGCAAGATACATGCTAAAGAGACTAGATAGTCATTTGCCTAATTATTGTGTATTTACATTTAATACTTGATTAATTTAAATACACATTAATTAATAGTCAAAATGAGTTATTTGACTTTTATCTTAAATGAATATATGTTTTTAATATTTAATGTAAATATTATACATATATTTAATATATTTGTATTTGATTAATTAATTAATTATTTAATTGTTAAATGATTAAATTAATTAAAATATAAATATCTTATGTTAGGATATTTAAAGTAAATGACATTAGTTGCATTTGTTGACCAAAATAAATATCTAATAAAGTTGTTTATAAGATATTTGTCCAAGTTGACCAAATGAATTTGAAATGAAATTGAAATTAATTTCCTTGTTTTTGCCTTAGTCATTTTCGGCCAAGGGCCAAATGAAACAAGTATAAATTGATTTTCATTTCATGATACACTTAACCTAATACACTTTATCAAAACAAACACCATTGAAGAAACCTAAAGGAAGCTTGAGAAAGAAAGAAAGATCAAAGGAAAGCTTGATTTTAGTAAGTTTTTTCCAACTTACTATTAGTAAGGAAATTGTTCCTTAGGATCTAGGCTTCAATATATGATATCCTTAGGTTATTTCCTTCTTTGTTCTTTGTGGTTTTTGTTGATGGAAGTTTTGGTGAAGGTGTAAAGCATGTATGATGATAGAAGTTTGTAACTAGTGTAGTTGTAAACATTCTTTTAAGGTTTTGGAAACCATGTTGCTAATCTAGAGTTATTGACCCACTCTTAAATGACCTAGATTTGATCTTGAGTTGTTTCATTGTGTTGAGACTTGGATTGGATGGAAGAATGATGATTAAGTAATTGATTTAATGTATTTGGTCTAATTTGTCCAATTTGAGGAAATTGAAAAATTAGGGTTCTTAACTAATTCCAAATTTGGGGGTTTTCATATATGTTGTGTATTTATGTGTGTATATGATGCATATAAAGTTTCATGTTGATTGGATATCATTTGGATGTGTCTTGAAGCATGAAAGTGCAAAATGCACAAATTTGAACCTTGGAGAGGCTCACGGCTTTTGTGTGAGAATTTGGGGATTTTGGTTGCTTTGGTGTTTTGATGTTTTGAACATCATAAGTTCATCTTAGAAATTATTTAGAATCATTCAAAATTGATTGGATCAATTTCGGACTAAAATGGATAAAAATACAAAGCAAGGGTATTTCGGTAAATTCACCTAAAAATGTTTTATTGAATTTATTTTCATAATTTGATTATTGGAATATTAAATAAATATGTTTATTTAATTTATCCGAGAAAAAGTTTTGAAATCTGAAAATCGGATTTTCACCGCTTCCGCTGCGTTACCGGATTCACCCCCTAAATAACCCCTTCAAAAATGGTATCAGAGCGAGTCTGATTCTAGGCCACTTAAAATGATTAGCCTTCATTGAATCAATGTTTAATCATGTTTTCTTGACTTTGTGCATGCTTATTAGGATCTAAACTGGTTAGATTTAGGGTGTATGACACTTAGCGGAAAATCCCTAATAATAAGGTTTAAATGTAATTATGTAATTGATGCATGTTATATGGTCCGTCTTGTCAATACGGTTTATGAATATCTCTTTGTGACTACATCCGAGACCGTGCCTCTGCTGTGAGGGTGTAGCCGATAAAGATTTATTTATACCGGATGTATATTAGATACTAGGTAAATTCAAGTAAAAGCGGAATTCTGAACGTGCCCTAGCTGTCAGAATTACGTAAGTAACTTGAGTTTATCATTGACGAGTTTAACCTTGGTACGTCTCCTTGTGGGCCTGCCTTCGCAGCGACAATGAGAAACGGCCAGGACCGGTTACTTAGGAGTCATTAGTGAATGATTGACAAATGAGTTGTCTACCTGATGAATATACGTAGGCGAGACCGTGCCTCTGCTGTGAGCCGAAATATATTCACGGGATCCACTTTTCACTATTAGTATTTAATTTAATTATTAAATATTTGTATTCTGTTTTGGGATTACAGTATTGCATGATTTAGTGGGAGGGGCATATTAGATTAAAAATCCATGATCTAGTTTATGCTTTTGATATTATATGAAACTGCTTTATTTCTGCTAACCATTTTTTGTGATCTATATGATAGATTGGAGATGGCGGCACAATCCAAAAATCAGTTTGCGCGTATGCTTGATGCGAACAAACTGAAAGGCGCTGAAAACTTTGCAGACTGGGAATTGGACTTGAGGATTGTCCTCGATTCCGAGAAGCTGGGTTATGTTCTTGAGGGTCCGTTGCCCCTTGCAGTGGGCGAGGATGCTTCGGAGGAGGAACGCTAAGTTTTTGAAACTTGGAAGGATGATGATTTAAGGGTTAAATCATACATCCTTAGTTCACTGTCTCCGAAACTCAAGCAACAATACTATGGTATGTTAGATTCCTATAGTATGATGACGCGATTGAGACAATCGTTTGAGAACCAGGAACAAGTTATTGTTCACAAAGTCGCCATGGAACTGTTCCATGCGCGTCTGGATGAGGGGCAGAGTGTCAGCCCACATGTTCTTCAGATGATCGATTTGATCGATCAATTGAGGCAACATAATCTCATCTTGAATGACATTTCGGGAGGAGTGTCATTCTTGGTTCACTGCCAGCTTCATTTCGCCAGTTCGTGATGTACTTCAACATGCACGGGACTGTCTGTACCTACCAGAAGCTACATAGGATGTTGCTCACGGCAGAAGAGGACCTTAAGAAGGAAGTACCGACTCGCCCTCCTAGAACTACTTCTCTTTCGGCTTCTTCCCAAGGATGGTCCAAGGGAAAGAACAAGAAAGGCAAGAAGAAGAAGAAGGCTTTTGGTCCTCAACAACAGGCGAAGATTGCAAAGCCCAAAAGGGCTTCTGAAGACAAATGCCACCACTGCGGCAAGGTTGGGCACTGGAAAAGGAACTTTCCTGATTACATTGCCCAAGTGAGGAGAGACAGAGCTTCTACATCAGGTACTTTTATTTTTCCAGTTATTGATTTATCTTTGGCTTGTGAAGCCGTTACATCCAGCTGGATTTTGGATGTATTAGATACAGAAGGCTATTGTATTAATATTAAGAATAGTTCTTTGTATTTATATGATAAAAATAATATTCAGATCCTTAGTTGTCCAAACCAGCATGGTCATTATACATTGCAAACTTCAAAAGATATATTAAATACTGGAGTTAATAAACGTAGTTTACCTGTAATTAATAATACTGAACTTTGGCATATGAGACTTGGTCACATTGGCGTTAAACGCCTTACCCAATTGGTTATGAATGGTTTGATATCAGATCTTACCATTGAGTCCTATCCAACTTGTGAATCCTGTATTCAGGGTAAGATGACCAAAGCCCCATTTTCTGGTGTTGGACACCGCGCCACAAACTTACTGGAACTCGTACATTCTGATGTATGTGGTCCACTAAGTCAAACTTCTCACAGTGGTTATTCGTACTTCGTTACCTTTACCGATGATTTATCACGGTATGGTTATGTGTATTTGATGCGACATAAATCGGAAACCTTTCAAAAGTTCAAAGAGTTCCGAAATGAAGTAGAAAAACAAACTGGTAAATATATTAGTGGTGAGATCATGGATTATATGAAGGAGAATGGGATTCTCGCTCAATATACTCCTCCAGGTACACCACAGCACAATGGTGTATCTGAAAGGAGAAATCGGACTTTATTGGATATGGTCCGATCGATGTTGAGTTTCACAGATTTGCCCTATTACTTATGGGGCTACTGTCTCTTAACAGCCGCACATCTTTTGAATAAGATTCCTTCAAAGGCTGTTCCTACGACACCGTATCAGATATGGTTCGGTAGGAGACCGAATCTTAATTATATTAAGGTTTGGGGTTGTCCTGCCTATGTCAGGGTAACTCAGCAAAGTAAGCTTTCGCCTCGAGGGAAAAAGTTTAGGTTTGTTGGATATCCCTCGAACACGAAGGGATATCTGTTCTATGATACCGAGCATCGAAATGTGTTCGTAGCTCGCTTCGCAAAATTTCTAGAAGTAGAATTTTTGTCAGAAGGAGGTGATCATAGACAGGTTGAGCTTGATGAAGTCCAACCTGAAAACAACGAACCAACGGAGGAACCTGAAGTTCAAGTAGATGAAGGACCTTCAACACACACACTCCGTAGGTCGGAAAGGGTATCTAGACCTCCTGAACGCTTGTATTTGATACAAGAAAAGAGTCTGGATGTTCTCTTAGTTGAAGAGACAGATCCTTTCACCTATAGAGAATCGATGTTGGACATCGACTCCGTGAAATGGCAAAGTGCCATGAAATCCGAGATAGACTCAATGCATGAAAATCAAGTTTGGGACTTGATTCCGCTTCCCGAAGGAATTGTTCCTATCGGTTGTAAATGGGTTTACAAAAGGAAGCGCGGGCCTGACGGTAAGGTTGAAACTTACAAGGCCCGACTGGTAGCAAAAGGTTACACGCAGCGACCTGGCGTCGACTACGATGAAACTTTTTCGCCGGTAGCAATGCTTAAGTCTATCCGGATTTTGCTTTCTATAGCTGCGTATCATGACTACGAGATTTGGCAAATGGATGTCAAAACGGCTTTTCTAAATGGATTTCTTGATGAAGAAATCTATATGGAACAGCCGGAAGGTTTCACATCCAGCGAAACCTCGGGTATGGTATGTAAGCTTAAGAAGTCCATTTATGGACTTAAACAAGCTTCACGAAGTTGGAATCTTCGATTCGATGAGATTATTAGATCGTCTGGTTTTCTCAAGAATTGGAAGAATCCTGTGTGTATCAGAAGGCCAGTGGGAGCATGGTCGTATTTTTAGTCCTATATGTTGATGACATCCTAATCATTGGGAATGATTTAGGTATGTTGCAAAGCGTGAAAGCGTACCTCTGTAAGAATTTCTCCATGAAGGACCTGGGAGAAGCTTCCTATGTTTTAGGGATAAAACTCTATAGATAGACAAAGGAGGCTGATTGGGTTATCCCAATCAACGTACGTAGATAAGATCTTGGAACGGTATAGCTTTGGTAACTGTAAGACAGCAAACATACCGTTCAGACATGGGATTCATCTTTCTAAGAAGATGTGTCCACAAACAGAAGATGAGAAGGTTAGAATGTCTAACCAACCTTATGCTTCGTGTTTGGGTAGCATAATGTATGCCATGTTATGTACGAGGCCTGATATCAGTTTCGCTGTTAGCGTAACTAGTCGATATCAGTCCAATCCAGGTAATGACCATTGGATGGCCATTAAACATATCCTAAAGTATCTTAAAGGTACTAAGGATAAGTTGATTATATATGGAGGAAACGAACTGCAGGTTAATGGGTATACAGACTCCGATTTCCAATCGGATCCCGATGATAGAAAGTCTACATCTGGATTTGTCTTTACCCTTAACGGAGGTGCAGTTTGTTGGAAGAGTTCCAAACAGGGATCGACAGCTGATTCCACCACTGAGGCGGAATATATTGCAGCTTCTGAAGCTGTAAAAGAGGCTGTGTGGATAAATAATTTTATCACAGAATTGGGAGTTGTCCCAAGTATCGAGAATGCGATTCCGTTATACTGTGATAATACTGGAGCCATTGGGCAAGCAAAGGAACCGAGGGCGCATCAGAAGTCGAAGCATGTGGAACGCAAGTACCACATCATTCGAGAGATCGTGTCGCGAGGGGATATTGTCGTGTTCAAGGTACCGAGTGAAGATAATGTAGCAGACCCGCTGACGAAGGCCATACCTCCGAAGTTGTTTGATA
Source organism: Zanthoxylum bungeanum (assembly GCA_019454045.1). Taxonomy (NCBI): domain Eukaryota; kingdom Viridiplantae; phylum Streptophyta; class Magnoliopsida; order Sapindales; family Rutaceae; genus Zanthoxylum; species Zanthoxylum bungeanum. Next base: position 82,354 of record SKCR01031928.1, on the reverse strand, counting down.
AACACGTGTAGTCGATGGGTATTAGATACAATCGATATTGGCACTAGAGCAAGTGGGAGATTTTGTTGGGGTTGGTGCTCAGAGCGCCAATTCCCGGTTGTATTTCTGTTAAATACTTCTGTAAAACATTATTATTATGAATAATATATGCAGTTTCTATAACATAATCTATTCTTTTATATGGTAAAGACGTAATGACCCTAGAATGATTAGTCATGATACAGTTGCAAAAGCGTCGCAACGGACATTGAGATGTATCATGACGTTGTCATTCTCAGACAGTTCCTGGTCAAGGTTTACACTACTTGGTCAGTATAGTAAACCCGTTGAGACCGGTACATGTCGTATACTGGAATTTGATTCCAATGGTTTCTCAATGAACCATAAGTCTTGGAGACTAGTATAGACGTGTAGGTGTTTATAGCGGATAAACACTGAACGACTCACCGAAGATTCTTAATGGATGGTACACCAGCGTCAATAAGAATCTTCTTGGGTTGAGTAGCACTTGTGATTCTTAGACTTGAGATGCCATTGTGGACGCATGAGACATCTTCTACACTTAGACGGCAGTCACGTCACCGATCTATTAAGATCAGACATCCGCCTGTTCGTTGATGTAGATAGATCCTCAGGGTGTCCTATGTGTATCAAGATAGGATCCGTCAGTTCTGTGTACCAGAGCATAGGTAGTCCATATGATTTGCAATCAGATAAAACCATGGGCCCGTGGTAAAGTTTAGAAGCTAGTTCTAAACATTCTTTTGAGATTGCTAATAGAATAGTCGACTGGATAGTCCCGATAGAGATTTGACGTTTACATCTATATCTCTGGGATTTATCCGGATACCTGTGACGGAGGAATTATACATTTGCCATGACCTCGACCTGTATGGTTCAGCGAGATTATCCGTGATCGTCATAATCTACGGGTGGATAGATTATGGACACGAAATTTGATTTCGTGACGGATATACCTGAATCTAGAGAGTCTCATTAATGAAACATACTCGTAGAGCACTAGAGCAACATTAATAAATAATATTGATTATTTATAAAGTCGTTTAATAGTTAAACGCAAGATACATGCTAAAAGACTAGATAGTCATTTGCCTAATTATTGTGTATTTACATTTAATACTTGATTAATTTAAATACACATTAATTAATAGTCAAAATGAGTTATTTGACTTTTATCTTAAATGAATATATGTTTTTAATATTTAATGTAAATATTATACATATATTTAATATATTTGTATTTGATTAATTAATTAATTATTTAATTGTTAAATGATTAAATTAATTAAAATATAAATATCTTATGTTAGGATATTTAAAGTAAATGACATTAGTTGCATTTGTTGACCAAAATAAATATCTAATAAAGTTGTTTATAAGATATTTGTCCAAGTTGACCAAATGAATTTGAAATGAAATTGAAATTAATTTCCTTGTTTTTGCCTTAGTCATTTTCGGCCAAGGGCCAAATGAAACAAGTATAAATTGATTTTCATTTCATGATACACTTAACCTAATACACTTTATCAAAACAAACACCATTGAAGAAACCTAAAGGAAGCTTGAGAAAGAAAGAAAGATCAAAGGAAAGCTTGATTTTAGTAAGTTTTTTCCAACTTACTATTAGTAAGGAAATTGTTCCTTAGGATCTAGGCTTCAATATATGATATCCTTAGGTTATTTCCTTCTTTTTTCTTTGTGGTTTTGTTGATGGAAGTTTTGGTGAAGGTGTAAAGCATGTATGATGATGGAAGTTTGTAACTAGTGTAGTTGTAAACATTCTTTTAAGGTTTTGGAAACCATGTTGCTAATCTAGAGTTATTGACCCACTCTTAAATGACCTAGATTTGATCTTGAGTTGTTTCATTGTGTTGAGACTTGGATTGGATGGAAGAATGATGATTAAAGTAATTGATTTAATGTATTTTGTCTAATTTGTCCAATTTGAGGAAATTGAAAAATTAGGGTTCTTAACTAATTCCAAATTTGGGGGTTTTCATATATGTTGTGTATTTATGTGTGTATATGATGCATATAAAGTTTCATGTTGATTGGATATCATTTGGATGTGTCTTGAAGCATGAAAGTGCAAAATGCACAAATTTGAACGTTGGAGAGGCTCACGGCTTTTGTGTGAGAATTTGGGGATTTTGGTTGCTTTGGTGTTTTGATGTTTTGAACATCATAAGTTCATCTTAGAAATTATTTAGAATCATTCAAAATTGATTGGATCAATTTCGGACTAAAATGGATAAAAATACAAAGCAAGGGTATTTCGGTAAATTCACCTAAAAATGTTTTATTGAATTTATTTTCATAATTTGATTATTGGAATATTAAATAAATATGTTTATTTAATTTATCCAAGAAAAAGTTTTGAAATCTGAAAATCAGATTTTCACCGCTTCCGCTGCGTTACCGGATTCACCCCCTAAATAACCCATTCACTAATGCCCAACTATATTATCATAATTTCATAACACTTTTTATACTAAACATTCGGTTTCACTACACATTAAATCTCTGACAGTGAACACTTAAAATGCATTACACACATAATATTTATTATATAACATTTCAGGTACATGACATGTTCTAATCTTGACTGAACTGGACTCTGACTCGACCTGGTGGACCAAACCATCTAGTGACTACCATCAGTATCCATTCTCCCGAGCTCATCCGCTATGTCACATGTAAAATAAAACACTAGGAGTGGGGGGGTTAGATCGTTTGAACGATCTAAGTGAGTGGACGATTAAAACAAAAACTTATGTGCTTTTATAAAAGCTTTTGGTTATAAAACCAGATTTGTCACCAGAAAAGCCATCTTTTTCTGAAAACCCCAGTTTTCTGCAAAAACTTTTCTGTAAAAACTATTCTATTTTCAAGCTCTGAGTCTTTTCTGTGAAAACTAAATTTTCTTTCCAAAATCCTTTTGTAAAGCTTTATTTTCTGAAAACTACATCTCCGAAATTTTTTTCTTTGAAAATCTGTCACTGAAATCTGCCTCAGAAAAACCTGACGCATGGGTCGTACGTATCACTGTCCCCCTATATGCCTAACTAGTGGTCTTAGGGTGTTACGTATCTTCATCCCCCAAGCCACTGAACTATAGCTAGGAGTGCGGATCTATGCTACTGTCTGACCCTGAACTAGGATCTAGGGGTATCTGTCATACCTAGTCCTGAACTAGGATCTGGGGGCGTTACGTATCGTCGTCCCCCCAATCCTCTACATTGCACATGTTATATCCGTCAATTTTGTGAAATGTTGAATAGTACCCCCATTTTATACTAGGGGTTAGTTGAAATTAGTGAAATTGGAGAAGAGTTTAGAAATGTTAAGAAGTTTTGAGAATTTACTAGAATGACCCTCGGGTACTATTCATCTGAATTTTTGATATGTATTTTCAACCTATTTCTAGTTCGATTTTGGAAATATATTCAACGTGAAAGTTGCAGATATCGATCTCAGCTTTCCGTCAATATAAAATTCATAAATATCAGAGTTTGTATGAGAAAGTTATGGCTTAAATACCATGAGCTATATAGATTTACCATTGAAATGAATTTCGTATTGAAACTACGAATAATTTTCCATTACCTGAAAAGTAATTTGTGAGCACATACATGCTTGAACATGATTTTCATCTCGTATCACATCTTCCATAGTGTAAAATTCGTTAGTCTTCGACAACGTACAAGTCGTCGGGATCACCAGATGTTACAAATTGTCCCCCCTTAAATATGATTCGTCCTCGAATCCATTCTGGGGTTTAACTCGCAGATTTGACTTGGTCGAAGATATATGTGTCTTTGATTATCCTTATTTTTCTTAATTTCCTTTCGACTCTTCTGTTCGAGATCTTAATACTAAGACCTCTGGAAATATCTTCTCATGCTTGTACATACCACTCCAAAGTTCGTGGGCCTTAGTGAATAATTCCTTGAATTCCTGATTGAAAGGTAATTCCTTAATCTCATTCTATGAACTTCTGCTCCGTACTCTACACTTATCGGCATTCCACCACTATCTCTATCCATCACAGAAACCTCATTTCTAAACCTCCAACTAAATTCAACCTCATTTATCTCAACTATTCAAATGAGTTATCAGTTCCAAAATTATACTATACTCGTGGCTTGTCATCTCACTCATCTTAGTTCCATTTTAATTCGAAACCCCTTGTATCTCCTGTCATGACAACAATAATTCCTAAATATTATTAGGAAATTATGGTATTTTTCACGTTTATGGTGTTGTACTTAATATTATAGCCTATAACCTTCATTTTCCCTTAACTTGTGTATTCTTCAGGTTCTTCGGCTATTCCTCATAATGTGACTACTTAAATGACTTTATAAGATATATCTTACTAGATTTCTTCTTGGCTCCTTATATAAAATCTAATTTTAGCATTTATTATCATATCCTAACTAACTATTTGGTCCTTTCTCTTTTCTCATTATTAAATCCTCGACTTATGAGCTTTTTCCTTCGAGTTCTGAAATATATAACTATTTATGGGTTTAGGACTTCGTAACTCATAAATAACTTCTTTATGTACTCTCACTGTCAATCGGTAGTTCCCATACTTAGGACTTTACTTCGAGGTAGTTTTCGTCGATGATCTTCTCGGTTGGCTAAGGAGTTTTGGAATAAGGTATTTGTTAGGGTTGGTGCTCGGAGTGCCAATTCGAATCGTATTTATGTCCAATTCATGAATACGAGCAATTCCATTTTCCATAATATTACTTATTTAATGGTAACACCTCTTGTCTTTTATACACATATTCGATATAATTGCGATTAGATATCTAATTATGATTAGATTGAAACTAAATCTGATTTAGTGATACGTGTATATTAGACAAAGACCCTAGGATTTACAATGTAGTGCGCAGTTACAACATAATTTGTAATTGACATTGGGAAGCGTTACTATAGTTGTATGTCCTTAAATAAAGTTCATGGTCAAGATTTATTAACACGGGTCGGTCAGTAAAATCCGCTGAGACCAGTACATATCGTATATCGTGACATGGTCCGATGGTTTATCCCAATGAACCATGAGTCTCGGGAGACTCGTATAGAAATGTAGGTGTTTATTTGATAAACACTAAACAACTCACTGAAGATTTCCTAATAGATAGTACACCAACGTCAATAGGAATCTTCTCGAGTTGAGCAAGAATAGTGGTCCTTCGACTTGAGATACCACTGTGGATATATGAGTTATTCTCCATACTTTGATGGCAGTCACGTCACCGATCTATTTAGATCAGACCTCAGCCTATTCGTTGGGTGTGGACTGATGCTCATGATATCCTGTGTGTTTCAAGATAGAATCCGCCAGTCCTGTGTACATGACATAGGCATCCTCAAGTGTTTACGATCTAGTAAATCCATGGCCGTGGTATAACTTTGGAAGCTTGTTCCGAGTGTTGTTTAGAGATCGTAAATTGAAAGTCGACTATATTATACGAAAGGATTTGATATTTTTATCTATATACCATGTATAATATGGATAGCCTGTGACAGAGGGATTATACGTATGCAATGACCTCGACTTGCAAAGTTTAGCGAGATTATCCGTGGTCATCATAATTCATGAATGAGTGAATTATGGACAAAAAATTGGATTTTGTGACGGATAAACCTAAAGTTAGAGAGTCCTACAATATGAAGTGTACTCGTTGAGCACTTTAGCAACACGATTATTCATAATGCTTCATCTGATTAAATGGGTTAATTCGAATCGTTTAATCGGTTAAACGAAAACACAGGCTTTAGGAAATTTTGGTCAATCGTAATTATTGTGTATTTGTATTTGATACATAATTCGATTAGATACACATTAATTAATTGTCAAATGAGACTTTGACACATGCCATTAGTATATGTATTAGTTATTTAATGTAAATAAAATACATATATAATAATAATTATATTAATTAATTATTTAATATTTAAATGTTAAATATTTGAATAATTAATTGATAAACTTTTTCATAAATGTTATGAAATATGTTTAATTATTATTGATACACATGACATGATTTAATTAAGCTTAAGTGTGCAAATTTGATTTGTCAAACTTAAAGCTTATCTTTAATTTAATTAGATTAAATTTTAAAAAAGATAATTTTGCCCCTCCTTAGTCGGTCATTTGTATTTAAAAATGGAAAAAAAAATTCTTCTTCACTGTGACTCCTCCATGGCCGAATACTTATCTAAAAACACTCTCAAAATTATTTTGATGATTCAAGAAAGAAAAGGAAGAAAATCAAGAAAAAAGACTTTAAGAATTGGAGGTAATACTCAATATCCCTAAGCTTGAAAGTATGATTCTTGTTCTTGATCTTCTAGATAGACTATAGGGTTTCTTCTTTTCTTGTGAATTTGGGTGTTTTGGATTTGGAGGATGGAATTGGAAGCATATAGCATGTGTGAAGTAGTTTTGAATAATATTATTGTAATATTTATTCAATTTGGTCATTTGATGATATGTTGCCATTCTAGAGTGTTATGACCACTCTTGTAATGCCTATAATTGTTCTTGGGTGGTTCATGTGTGGTGACTTTGATTGGTGTTTTGATTAATTGGATTAATCTTGAAAAAGTTGGATTAAAGCATGAAAAATTGGCATTTTTAGTTTCTGGATCAGATCTGGAAAATCTAGGTTTATTTTGATGAAATTGATGTCATATGAATGTATTGGATGTGTTTTGGGTGTTGGAACAATTGTCGAAAATTGTTTCGGAGTTGAAATAAACGAAGACGGTGAAAAATGGCATTACCGGGTGACTTTTGAGCCAACCGGGTGACGGCTATCCAAACAGTGAATTTGTCACTGTTTAGGCAGCCCATGAACTGCCTTAATATTATTAGGGCTGACCTGGGCAGCCCTCATGTGTATTGGGTAGTCGGTTCGGTCAAAAACGTGTTTTATGCCATTTTGCGGAAAAATATTTTCGTAAAAGTTTCGCGACGTTTCATATATATTTATGTCGCTATTTGATATCAAATAAATCTTTTTAGGTGAAATATGATTGAATTATTCATATTAGATATTGAATAATTCATTCGGTAATTTAAAAGGTTTTAAAATTACGATTTCGCTCGTACTGCGCTTACGCCGCGCCCTTTGCCCAAAACCCCATTAAAAATGATATCAAAGTAGGTCTGATGCTTCATCCATTACATTAGTCATGCTTGATTTATGATATGTAATCCAATTTTAATATTTGCACATATGTTTCTTGACTTTTCGGTTCTACGCTAACAGAAACATAACGGAAATTTAATGGTTAAATTGAGTTGTGTTTTCTAAAGTTGAATTGAATTTTTTAGAAAATGATTTAGATTAAAATTCTACATTTGATGTGGAGCAATTCTTCCTTGAGGAATATCCCCACTTAAAATAAGGCTGCAAAGTAACGTGTATTGGATGCATGTTTCTTGGTCCGTCTTGTCAATACGATTTATGGGTAACTTTCTATGGCTGCATCCGAGATCGTGTCAAAGCAGTGAGGGTGCAGTTGATAGAATTTTATCCATGCCGGTTGTATATTGATACTAGGTGAAAATGGAAATCCTGAACGTGCCAAAGCTGTCAGGACTACATCGGCAGCTTGAGTTTGTCATTGGCAAATGAAGCCTTGGTACGCCTCCTTGTGAACGTGCCAAAGCTGTCATAACAAGAAAAGGTCAGGACCAAAACCAGGAGTCACTGGTGAGTGATTGACAATGAGTTGTCTACCTAATGAATATACGTAGGCGAGATCGTGTCAAAACTGTGAGTCGAGATATATTCATGGGATCCTACTCTCACTATGGAATTCGATTTAATTATTGAATTCTCATTCTCCGTTGGGGATTGCGGTATTCCGTAAAGTAGTGGAAGACACTGCTGGGTTAAAAATCCATAACTAAAGCAGTGTGTAATTTTATGGAATTCGCTACTTTTGTTTTCCTTTATTCTATATTGTTTATAGAATTAAACTTCTAATCCACTGCATAGCATATTACTTGAATATGTTTTCTGACTTTACTTATGATTGCATATTTCTAGAATAGGCTCTAGAATGACAATAGACTTAGATATTGTTAGATTAGTTCAAACCATCGGGAACTGTTGTTCCAATTTTCTTGAAAAACCAAGATGGTTATTGACTTAGTTACTAAGTCACTATTAGTAATCTAAATAGATATCTGTTTTGGATATAGTTATCTAGTAAGAATGGTTTCTTTTGCAGTAAGAATTGACTTGAATTAGTTCATGTCTCGAGATTCTTGACTAGCATTAAGAAAACCCCATTAGTATTTGTTTATCTTATAATGACGTTTCTTGGCTTTTGTGACTTTTAGAAGTCACGTGTCTGGCACAGTTTACTAATCAATTATTTACAATTGTTGTGAATAATTGAATGTAAATTATAGAGCTTAAGAAATGAGATGTGTATAGTTGTGTATAGATAATATTGATTCTCATAATACGACAACTATAGATATTAGATACTAGATCTTCAGTCTAGTTATTTAAAATAATGTTTAATAACTGTTTTGATATTTGATATCAGAACTTGTGACTATTGGATAGTTACTTGTTCTGTATAAACAATTGTTACATATTTTAATATGACTAGTAGTGTCATTAATGAAAAGATAAACATTAAGAAAATATTCGATTAACTAAATAACTTAGAACAATACATTATGAGATTGTATCACATAAGCATTAGATGCTTATTCTGTATGGTAAAGGATGGTATGATACAAGATCACACCATATATCCTTATCCATTTAATGAATATTATATTCAAGATGTGATTAAATCTCATTTAACCAATGATCGTTATTGGATACCAGATTTATTAAACTAATACTTTGGAAGTATGGAGTTTAATGAATTGTCAATTGCCAATGATAGTTTTCTTTACTTCGTAACTTAATTAATGAATTGTCATGACTTAGTTGCGTGTTTCATTGAACGTCTTGAATGGTTCAAGAACTTTCAATATGTTTCTGATGAAATACAGATAGAATATTTTGAATGGTTCAAAAGTATTCTATTTGAAGTGTTGAAAAATATATCTTTAAAATTCATCGTGAGTCTTTGAATTGTTCAAGGATGTTTGATATGAACAACATATGAACTTAAGGCAATTAATTCTAAAGTTATTTAATGATTGTGATTCTTACTCAATATTAAACTTCCACGTTTCCATCTTGATGGAATTGGTCAGTGGGAGTAATTGAATCTTATACGATTTGATTCGTTGATATTGAGTGTTACCGAATTTGTTTTTCAATGCTCTTGGGGTTATGCTCCAGTAACATTAATTCATCTCTTTAATTAAGGTTGCATTCATTACTACAGTTACATATATGGTATGTATATTGGAAAATTATGTTGGGTCTCTAAGATCATCCCAAGATCATTTAAAGCATAAGATCATGTGAATACGAAATGAAGTATATTGGAAAATATACTCACAATGCTCGGTTGGATGTAGATGGAGAGTTCAAAACTTTTGCTCATTTGAAGTTGCTCCAAGATCCTCTTTGATCTTATGTTGAGCTCCAAGCTTTGATGAGTGAATTCCAAACTCTAGGGAATGTTTCCCTATCACCTTTGTATGATTCTTTGTGTGCTAGCAATGGAAGAATTTTGCAACAAAACTCTTCATATTTCTTCCTTCTTGTTCTCGGCAATTGGAGAGTAAAGAGAGAGGGAAAGTCCCACGATTTTGTGTGTTGAGAGAGTGTGTGAGTTTGCAATTTTTGTTCAATGTATATTTGATTTCCAAAATCAAATCCATTTACAAAAAGTGTAGTTAGTAAATGTCCATCACAAGTCAAACTTTTGTAAGCAACAAGTTACCAATTATATGCTCACTAACTTCCATCACCTTAAAACAAATAAATTGACTAATGATGTGACTTAATGTGGGCCCCACTTGATTCAAAATTTGAGTGGGCCCGCAAACACATTCCGGGTTCGGGTTCGTTAATTTCGAATTAATGAATTTCTATTGCGACTTAATTAAATCAAATTTAATTAAATAATTATGTCTAGCAAAATTACTATTAAAGTCGCTCACGAATTAATTCCAAATTAATTCGTTCGCCCGAATTAAAATCCAATTTTAATTCCGTTGTGAAATCTAATTTCATTTAATATATCGAATATATTATGTTATCGATTAATTACGACTTAATCGATCTCTCTATTTAATTGAATTTTATCCCAGAAAAAATCTCTCCGTAATTAATCCCAGATTAATTTTCTCTCACTTATAATTAATCCAAGATTAATTATGTTCGAGTCATACGTCATCAGTGAATCTTCGGGAAGCGACCCATGAGATCCCTGGATATGTTGGCAGTAAATCCGGGCGTCGGACTATCCGAACACGTGCGTACCCAGTACCACGTTCTTACCGATTTACGAGACATGATTAGCTTCTAGCAAAGCGTCGTGCCTACCCAATTCTCCAGAAATATTCTTTAAGGAATATATAATCTATAACAGGCGTAGTATACGTAGTATTGCATATTGCGATCCAGTATCAGATGTCACATGCAAGGCCTGAGGCTGGAATAGTGTCTGCCTCGTACGAAGCATATATCGGATCACAAGCAACTAGTCTCTATAATCGGATAATCATGACCTTGTCATATTATCTCGATAGTTGCAACATAATAGAGAACCAGTTCTTTATCCCTGCGTGATCATCATCTCCATATGACTAACGTGATACTTCCGTCTTGACATCACACCCAATACACTACGATTCTCAATAAACCCAGAAGAGGCGTACGAAAAACCTGTTAAAGTCCCGGAAGACCAAAACCAAAGCGTATTGATTGTCGCAAGTACTAGCGATGTAAGTCTTAGGTTAAGACCAAATACACCTACCCTGATTCAGATTCCTATAGACACATAGTTATACTACCAATGGGATTTCGAGGGGTCTATTCAGAGCGAAGCTGTTTTCGTACCATCGGCAAACACAACCTCCTATCACACTTGCATTAGCATCCAATACTTAAATATATGAGAACTATGCTGTTACGCTTCCATAACACGCACAAGTACAATACTAGTTTATTCCGTATTATCGATGTCCAGTCTCGATAATACTACGACTATGGATATTAATGATTAAACCTTTGTGGATGGATATTGTCTAATATCTTATTAATCTGGAACTAATCATAAGGACTTTTATCATTTATATATTCAAGTAATCAAATTATAAAATGATAAAATAGCAATTTCCATTGTCACACAGTTAATTTGTACAAAAACCAAAATGTCTTTTACAAATAGTGACGCTATGGGTCATAATTGTCCAACAATCTCCCACTTGGCCTATAGCAAGTCACTCAAGTATCTAACACCTGAACTATATACATGTCGCTCAAACTTTTGCTGAGGAATAGCTTTCGTCAACGGATCTACAATGTTTTCCTATGATGCGACCTTCTTGATCTTCACATCGCCACGATGTATGATCTCACGAATCAGATGGAAACATCGAAGAACATGTTTGGATCGTTGATGAGAATGTGGTTCCTTAGCCTGCGTTATAGCCCCGTTATTGTCACATTACAATGGAACGGGCACAGCTGCTAACGGAACTTCTCCTAATCCAATTAGGAATTTACAGATCCAAACTGCCTCTTTTACTGCTTCAGCTGCAGCAATATATTCCGCTTCTGTTGTTGAATCGGCAACAATCTCTTGCTTGGAAGATTTCCAGCTTACTGCTCCGTTGTTCAAACAAAATATGTACCCAGATTGAGACTTACAGTCGTCTTTATCGGTTTGGAAACTTGCATCGGTAAACCCAGTTACCTCAAGTTCTCCATCTCCATAGATTAAGAAAGCATCCTTAGTTCGTCTAAGATACTTAATGATATTCTTAACCGCCATCCAGTGACCATCACCTGGATTGGCCTGATAGCGACTACACATGCTCAAAGCATACGAGACATCAGGTCGCGTACATGTCATGGCATACATGATCGATCCGACTGCCGAAGCGAACGGGATCCAACTAATGTTGTCTCTCTCATCTTGAGTTTTAGGACACATGTCCTTAGATAGAGTGACATCATGCGACACTGACAACAGTCCCATCTTGGACTGATCCATGTTAAATCTCTTCAACACTTTTTTAATGTACGTGCTCTGGGAGAGTCCAAGCAGCTTTCTAGATCTATCCCGGTAGATCTTTATTCCCAGAATAAAGGTTGTTTCTCCCAGATCTTTCATGGAGAATTTTAATGAAAGCCAAGCTTTCACCGATTGTAGCATGGGAATGTCATTGCCAATAAGCAATACATCATCAACGTAAATGATAATAAATGTCAGTGCGCTCCTACTAACCTTCTTATATACACAAGGATCATCCTCGTTTTGAATGAAATCATATTCTTTTATGATCTCATCAAAACGTTGGTTCCAATAAATGGATCGATTTAACTTGCAAACCTTGTCTGCATGTTTAGGTACGACAAAACCGTCAGGCTGTTGCATATAAACATCCTCCAAAAGGTTTCCGTTAAGGAAAGCAGTTTTGACGTCCATCTACCATATCTCGTAATCGAAATATCCAGCAATAACAAGCATTATCCGAATGGATTTAATCATGGCAACATGTGAAAAATTTTCGTCGTAATCGACACCATGTCATTGAAGATACCCCTTCGCTATAAGCCTAGCTTTGTACGTTTGTACGTTGCCATCCATGTCGGTCTTCTTCTCGAAGACCTATTTGCAACTGATAGGCTTTACGCCTTCTAGTGCATCAACCAGTGTCCAAACTTGGTTGGTGTACATGGAATCTATTTCGGACTTCATGGCATCTTGCCATAAACCGGAGTCGATACCATGTATTGCTTCCTCATACGTAGCCGGTTCGTCTTCCTCAATAAGATTAATATCCACTTGAGGTGAGATCAGAAACCCATACCTCTCAGGTTATTGTCTGACTCTCTCCGATCTACGTGGTTATTGTGTATTCGAAGATTGTGGTACAGTCTCATCCCTGCTGAACTGTTCATGTTCCGTTAAGGAATCGGTGTTAGGAATAGTATCACTCCGATTTTCATCGAGTTCTACTTTCCTCCCATTTACCACTATATTTAGGAATTCATTCTCAAGGAAAACCACATGTAGAGCAACAAATAGTTTGTTCTATTGTGGGTTGTAAAAGTAATATCCTTTGGTTTCCCTAAGATAACCTACAAATAGACACTTATCCAATTTGGGTTCAAGTTTGGTACCATCCAAATGTTTAACGTATGCCCAGCAACCCCAAATCTTCAGGAATGAGAAACCCGGTTTCTTTCCTGTCCATATCTCATACGGAGTCTGTTGAACAGACTTTGACGGAACCTTATTCAAAATAAGTATTACATTGTTCAATGCATATCCCCAGAAGGAAATAGGTAGCTCTGTGCGACTCATCATCGACCTGACAATGTCCAACAAAGTTCGGTTTCTCCGTTCAGACACACTGTTTAATTGTGGTGTTCCGGGAGGAGTCCACTGTTAAAGAATACCATACTCTTTCAAGTAATCAAGAAACTCATTGCTTAAGTATTCTCCACCACGGTCCGACCGTAATGTCTTAATACTTTTTCCGGTCTGTTTTTCTACTTCGTGTCGAAACTCTTTGAATTTCTCAAAGGTTTCCGACTTGTGTCTCATAAGATACACATAACCATAACGTGATGCATCATCCGTAAAGGTTACGAAGTATTCATATCCACCTCTAGCCTGGCTAGACATGGGCCCACATACGTCACTATGAACGAGGGCTAACAGTTCGGCAGCACGTGCACCTTTACCGCTAAAAGATGTTTTAGGCATTTTGCCTAATAAACAAGATTCGCAAACGTCATATGAATTTGGATCAAATCCGTCCAAGTACCCACTCTTCGAAAGTGTAGATATACGAGTCTTATTAATGTGTCCCAGACGACAATGCCACATATAAGTTTCATCTTTGTTACTTAGTTTAAGCCTTTTGTTTGTTACATTATATGTTTGAGATTGATTTATATTCAAAATATAAAGACCATTATTCACATCAGCACTGCATATCTCCATATCATTTTTATACATAAAACACCCAGTGTTTCTAAAAACAAAAGTATAGCCACATTTGGCCAATTAAATTTTAAAAGGCCCATTTATTATATTTGGACTTAATGGAATGGTTTAGGCCCAATTTGGATCCAATCCAATTGTCCTAAACCAACTTGGCCCAACCAAGCCCATTAGGCCCAAATACAACAATTTTAGCCTAATTCCAAATTAAGCCTAAATTAATTAAATTCTAATATTCTAAATTTCACAATTTAATTAATTAAAGTGTATAGCCATAATTAATTATTTAAATTAACATTTCCAAAATACCAATTTACAAAATTAATCATGCTTTATTATTAATCAACTTATGTCCAACACAAATTGAAACAAAATCAACTCATTACATGCTACTACATGTCACGACAATATGGATTTTTCTTCATTAATTTTGATTTCAATCCAATTAAATCACAAATCAATTTATCCAATCATTTTAAACACATCTAATGGTCTAAAATCAAAATCACCATGACATTATGGTTCATGCTTACATTCGGCAAAGCCTAGCAATTTGGGGAAAATTAATCCAATTAATTTTTCATAAAATTTATCATGCATAACTCTAAGTTAACATTATCTAAGCATACTAAAACAAACAATTTGATTAAATCATGCTCAAATCAAAAATACCCAAATTTTAGATTAAGAACCATAATTCAATTTCAGGCTTAAATAGGCTCATGATACCATTGTTGGGTCTCTAAGATCATCCCAAGATCATTTAAAGCATAAAATCATGTGAATACGAAATGAAGTATAACGGAAAATATACTCACAATGCTCGGTTGGATGTAGATGGAGAGTTCAAAACTTTTACTCCTTTGAAGTTGCTCCAAGCTCCTCTTTGATCTTATGTTGAGCTCCAAGCTTTGATGAGTGAATTCCAAACTCTAGGGAATGTTTCCCTATCACCTTTGTATGATTCTTTGTGTGCTAGCAATGGAAGAATTTTGCAACAAAACTCTTCCTATTTCTTCCTTCTTGTTCTCGGCAATTGGAGAGTACATGGAGAGGGAAAGTGCCACGGTTTTGTGTGTTGAGAGAGTGTGTGAGTTTTCAATTTTTGTTCAATGTATATTTGATTTCCAAAATCAAATCCATTTACAAAAAGTGTAGTTAGTAAATGTCCATCACAAGTCAAACTTAGCAACAAGTTACCAATTATATGCTCACTAACTTCCATCACCTTAAAGCAAATAAAGTGACTAATGATGTGACTTAATGTGGGCCCCACTTGATTCAAAATCTGAGTGGGCCCGCAAACACATTCCGGGCTCGGGTTCGTTAATTTCGAATTAACGAATTTCTGTTGCGACTTAATTAAATTAAATTTAATTAAATAATTATGCCTAGCAAAATTACTATTCAAGTCGCTCGCGAATTAATTCCAAATTAATTCGTTCGCCCGAATTAAAATCCAATTTTAATTCCGTTATGAAATCTAATTTCATTTAATATATCAAATATATTATTTTATCGATTAATTCCGAATTAATCGTTCTCTCTCTTTTAATTGAATTTTATCCCAGATAAATTCTTACCGTAATTAATCCCAGATTAATTTTCTCTCTCTTATAATTAATCTCAGATTAATTATGTTCGAGTCATACGTCATCGGTGAATCATCGGGAAGCGACCCATGAGATCCCTGGATATGTTTGCAGTAAATCCGGTCGTCGGACTATCTGAACACGTGCGTACCAGTACCAAGTTCTTAAAGATTTACGAGACATGGTTGGCTTCTAGCAAAACGCCGTGCCTACCCAATTCTCCAGAAATATTCTTTAAGGAATATATAATCTATAACAGGCGTAGTATACGTAGTATTGCGTATTGCGATCCAGTATCAGATGTCACATGCAAGGCCTGGGGCTGGAATAGTGTCTGCCCCGTACGAAGCATATATCGGATCACAAGCAACTAGTCTCTATAATCAGATAATCATGACCTTGTCATATTATCCCGATAGTTGCAACATAATAGAGAACCAGTTCTGTATCCCTGCGTGATCATCATCTCCATATGACTGAAGTGATACTTCTGTCTTGACATCACACCCAATACACTACGATTCTCAATAAACCCAGAAGAGGCGTACACAGAACCTGTTAAAGTCCCGGACGACCAAAACCAAAGCGTATTGATTGTCGCAAGTACTAGCGATGTAAGTCTCAGGTTAAGACCAAATACACCTACCGTGATTCGGATTCCCATAGACACATAGTCATACTACCAATGGGATTCCGAGGGGTCTATCCAGAGTGAAGATGTTTCCATACCATCGGCAAACACAACCTCCTATCACACTTGCATAAGCATCCAATACTTAAATTTATGAGAATTATGTTGTTACACTTCCATAACACGCACAAGTACAATACTAGTCTATTCCGCATTATCGATGTCCAGTCTCGATAATACTACGACTAGGGATATTTAATGATTAAACCTTTGTGGATTGATATTGTCTCATATCTTATTAATCCGGAACTAATCAGAAGGACTTTTATCATTTATATATTCAAGTAATCAATTACAAAATGATAAAAAAGCAATTTCTATTGTCACACTGTTAATTTGTACAAAAACCACAATATCTTTTACAAATAGTGACGTTATAGGTCATAATTGTCCAAAAAATTTGAATCTTGAAAAGTTTGAGATTTGAATCTTTCTTTTGTATAATGGTTATATAATTGAAAGTACTTGCGCCTCGGAGGTACAAGTAAAAGTTTATCATTCATTCTATTTGATAGAATATTGTATTATATTTGATAGAATATCTTTTCTATGATCCCGAGTAATAAAATTATTTTATTACTTAGTGTG
This sequence comes from Zanthoxylum bungeanum, assembly GCA_019454045.1. Taxonomy (NCBI): domain Eukaryota; kingdom Viridiplantae; phylum Streptophyta; class Magnoliopsida; order Sapindales; family Rutaceae; genus Zanthoxylum; species Zanthoxylum bungeanum. The sequence continues at coordinate 65,329 of SKCR01031928.1, read as the reverse complement.
TAACATCAGATGTTAACGATTATAGAAAATACTTGACTTATTGAAATCAAATGTGAGAATGATAAACTATAAGTGGAACTACATAATTAATAAGATGAAAAGACCCTTAGACATCTTCCGTATAATGTAAATAAAATACATATATAATAATAATAATAATAATAATAATATTAATTAATTATTTAAATATTTAAATGTTAAATATATGAATAATTAATTGATAAACTTTTTCATAATTGTTATGAAATATGTTTAATTATTATTAATACACATGGCATGATTTAATTAAGCTTAAGTGTGCAAATTTGATTTGTCAAACTTAAAGCTTATCTTTAATTTAATTAGATTAAATTGTAAAAAGGATAATTTTGCCCCTCCTTAGTCGGTCATTTGTATTTAAAAAAGGGAAAAAATTTTTCTTTTTCACTTGGACTCCTCCGTGGCCGAATACTCTGTTGGATTTCTAAGGTCATCCCAAGATCAATTCAAGTATGAAATATTGTGAATACGTAAAGGAGAATAGCGGAAATATACTCACTTTGATCGGATTGTAGGATGTGTGTACAACAAAACTTTTTGATCCCTTTGAAAGTCTTCAAGCTTTCTCTTTGAAGATGATGTCCAAGCTCCAAGCTTTGAGATGGATTCCAAGCTCTTGGGATTGGTTTCCCTATCACCTTATATGATTCTTCAAGTGCTAGCTTGAAAGAAAAAGAAGCAATAATTTTTCTTTTCCTTGGTGAAGCTCACGGCAATGGTGGCTTTGGGTAGGGGTGGCAATTTGGGTCAGGATTCGTTTATTCGTTCGATTCGATTCGCTTTAAAGCGAATACGGGTTTGAAAAAATGAATTCGTTTAATAAATGGGTCGATTCGATTCGATTCGTTTATTAAACGAATCGAATACGAATTTAAGCTCATGGATTCGTTTATTCGTTTATGATTCGTTTATTATTTTCTTTTACTAGTTATTATTATTTTTCAATTAAAAATCGAGAAATTATGACTAATTATCATAGAAAAATAATTTTTTCGATATTTGATGAGGTATTTTTAATAAATATATTAATTATATATTTTATATTCATTGCTTGTTGCCATAAAGTGGAATCGATATCTTATATCGCTTCCTCATACGTAGCCGGCTCGTTATCCTCAAAAAGATTGATATCCACTTGAGGTGAGATCAGAAACCCATACCTCTCAGGTTATTTTCTGACTCTCTCCGACCTACGCGGTTCTTGTGTATTCGAAGATTGTGGTATAGTTTCATCCCTGATGAACTGTTCACGTTCCGTTAAAGATTCTGTTCCAAGAACAGTATCACTCCGATTTTCATCGAGTTCTACTTTCCTCCCACTAACCACTGCATTTATGAATTCCATCTCAAGGAAAACCGCATGTAGAGCAACAAATACTTTGTTCTCTTGTGGGTGATAGAAGTAATATCCTTTGGTTTCCCTTGGATATCCTACAAATAGGCATTTATCCGATTTGGGTTCAAGTTTGGTACCTTCCAAACGTTTGACGTATGCCAAGCATCCCCAAATTTTCAGGAATGAGAAACCCAGTTTCTTTCCTGTCCATATTTCATACGGAGTCTGTTGAACAGACTTTGACGGAACCTTATTCAAAATAAGTATTGCATTGTTCAATGCATATCCCCAGAAGGAAATAGGTAGCTCTGTACGACTCATCATCGACCTTACCATGTCCAACAAAGTACGGTTTCTCCGTTCGAACACACCATTTAATTCATGTGTTATGGGAGGAGTCCACTGTGAAAGAATACCATATTCTTTCAAGTAATCAAGAAACTCATTGCTTAAGTATTTGCCACCACGGTCCGACCATAATGTCTTAATACTTTTACCGGTCTGTTTTTCTACTTCGTGTCGAAACTCTTTGAATTTCTCAAAGGTTTCCGACTTGTGTCTCATAAGATACACATAACCATAACGCGATGCATCATCCGTAAAGGTTACGAAGTATTCATATCCACCTCTAGCCTGGCTAGACATGGGCCCACATACGTCACTATGAACGAGGGTTAATAGTTCGGTGGCACGTACACCCTTTCCGCTAAAAGGTGTTTTAGGTATTTTGCCTAATAAACAAGATTCGCAGACGTCATATGAATTTGGATCAAATCCGTCCAAGTACCCACTCTTCGAAAGTGTGGATATGCGAGTCTTGTTAATATGTCCCAGATGATAATGCCACATATAAACTTCATATTTGTTACTTATTTTAAGCCTTTTGTTTGTTACATTATATGTTTGAGATTGATTTATATTCAAAATATAAAGACCATTTTTTACATCAGCAGTGCAAATCTCCATATCATTTTTATACATAAAACACCCAGTGTTTCTAAATACAAAAGTATACCCACATTGGGCAAACATAGATACAAAAATAATATTCCTAGTCAAACTAGGTACATAATAACAGTCTGAAAGTTTAAGTACATGCCCCGAGGGCAGTTCCAAAACATAAGTTCCTACGGCCAAAATGGTGACTCGTGTCCCATTTCCAACGCGGAGGTCAATCTCTCCTGAGGCCAGTCTCCTGCTAATCTGCAGATCCTGCACATCAGTACATATATGAGTACCACAACCAGAATCAAAAATCCAATTTTTAAAACTAGTAGTAGACATGTTTATTTCTATAACAAACATACCTGAAGCCGGTGCCTTGCCCGCTTTGATTTCCTTCATTTATGCCTTGTACTCGCGGCAGTCACGCTTCCAGTGACCCCGCTTCCCGCACTGCAGATATACATCTTGGGATTTGTCCTTACTCTTTCTAGAAGGTTTTGACGATTTGGCCTTGCCTTTATTCTTCTTCTTCTTCTTCTTTACACCACCAGTCGCCTTAAGCCAAGCCCTCGAAGACTGAGATGTTGAAGCGAAGTGCGCCTCACGCTTCTTGCCCTTTAGGAGCTCTTTTTCTGCTTCGTACAATGTTGACATCAACTCTCCAAGAGTTTGGTCTTGGTTCATCATATTGTAGTTCATGATTAACCCACTCCAAGTGTCGGGCATAGACTGTAAGATCAAATCTATAGAAGTCTCATCCTCGAAGACAATGCCCATATGTCCCAGCTGCTCAATGTCAGCAATCATCTGCGACACATGGTGCTCAACAGATGTACCATCTGACATGCTAGCGCGAAAGAGCTTATTCTGCAACTCATATCTCTGCGATCTAAGATTAGATCGATTAAGATCATGCAACTTCGCCATCATATTATAGGGATCCAATCCCTTGTTCTGATGACAAAATTGTTGAGTCATAGCAGCAAGGATTATAGATTGAGCAATGAAGTTGTCATCGCTATGAGTCTTCCAAAGCTCTAGCTCAACTATCTGATCAGATCTAGGCTTAGACCCAAGAGGTCTCTCTATAGTGTAGAGTAACTTCACGGATCCCAGGACAATCTTGAGATTCATGTCCCAATCTTGAAAGTTCGCGCCATTAAAGACATTGTCGCCCATGATAATATCTCTAATGCTCAACTTTCCTGTCATCTTAATTGCAATAGTCAAACTATTCAATTAACGATGTATGGGTACAGTCTAACTGTTACAAGAAAAATAATAAAATATTAGTCCAACTAATAAATATTTATTGACGAAAATAATTTGAAAGCGCGTAAAGCCAAGTATTTGAACGAAATTGCAAATTCAATACTGGCCACCCACTATTTTTCGGCGAGCCTCTAACCCTCTGTTGAGTACTCGGGAAACCTAGTTTCCTAGTGGGCTAGGATCTCGTTAAATAACACACAACCTTGACTTTGGCCAACAAGCTGTATGATATTTAACTAGGTAGATCTCTAAGATCAATTAGATCTCATCCAATTCCTAGATCCGGAAGGTGGACCTCCAAGTCCGAAACATATATACAATATATATGCCAATATATCTAATATATTTTCCTAACCTTTTCCTTTGAATCAACTAAGCCTTGGCTTTGGCACAACAAGCTTAATGATTCCAGTTAAGCGGAACCCATTGATTTTGGAAAGCTTCGTAATCGATGTCGATGGACAAGAAGTGATCTTGAATTTTGCCAACAAATCACAACTTGGACAAGACATACGATATGGAACAAAGCCTTCATGATTCAAACACATCCGCGATGGACAAAGGTCTTGACTTTGGCCAACAAACCAGTGCCAATCTTGGATCTTGAGAATGAATCACTCAATGGAAGGAAAACACTTAATATTTGTTGAGGGTTTTTCGCTTAAATTGGCAACCAATTTATTATCTTTGATTAGGTCTCATCATACACCCTTAAGCATGCATTCTAAAAGCATAATAAGGCACGGTAAATAAATTAATAATGATATGCAGATGGATATCTCACAAATTGTTCCTAGAACAAATCACTCAATTTCCTCTCCCCGGCTAGCACTATTCTAACTTCTACCCAATTACATAATACAATTAAAGAAACCTCATTAACATTGAGGGGAATTATGTGAGAAGAGAATTACAAAGAATAGAGAGATAAGGCTGGACACGCAGGTCTAATATAATAAATTCTAAATTTACAACAATTTCCAAAATTGTCATTTCCCTTCTAATATCCATCTGATATACATTATTCATACAACACATCCATGTATTCACACAAAACATGTTATTCAATCAATCTAATCCAATTAATTAATCTTTGAATAAAGTGATTATCCAATGTTCAACCAACGATTTGATTTGCGCGCGTCCAACTCGTTTTAGAATAAGTACTCAAAGTACAAATTCTTGAATTATATCGAACTACAATTTAAATCTAATTTAATTTGTATTCAATACTAATTCTAAATTTAATTCCAAATTAAATCATTACACTTTTTAATGAGCCTTTACGACTTAGATTCTAAATCTAATCTTAATGGGTCTCAAAGCCCAATTAACATCCAATGTCCATTTAATTAAAGTCCAATGGGCTTTCAATTAATTTCTTAAGGCATGGGCTTTGGTCAATATGGGTCAAACCCAAATACCAAGGCCCAATTAAGGAATCACCCTATTTGCCAAGAAATCAATTTTGGCCCATTAGGCCCAATTAAATGTTTAAAGGCCCATTTGTTATATTTGGACTTAATGGAATGGTTTAGGCCCAATTTGGATCCAATCCAATTGTCCTAAAGCAACTTGGCCCAACCAAGCCCATTAGGCCCAAACACAACATTTTTAGCCCAATTCCAAATTAAGCCCAATTAATTAAATTCTAATTTTCCAAATTTCAAAATTTAATTAATTAAAGTGTATTGCACTAATTAATTATCTAAATTAATATTTCCAAAATACTAATTTAATCAATTAATCATGCATTAATATTTTCAACACATGTCCAACATTATCGAAACAAAATCAACTCATTTTCATGCTTCTCAAGTCACGATAATTGTGGGATTTTATATCCGATTTTGATTTCAATCCAATTAAATCACAAATCAATATTTATCATGTCTTTAAACTCATCCAATGATTTAAAAAAAAACAAAATCACCATGACCTAGGGTTTATCATAGCATTCGGCCAAGCCATCATGATTGGGGAAAATTAATCCAAATAATTTTTCATCAAATTGATCATGTATAACTCTAAGTTATCAACATACAAGCATACTCAAATAAACAATTTGATCAAATTATGCTCAAATCAAATTTACCCAAATTTTAGTATATAAACCCTAATCAAATTTCATGCTCAAATAGGCTCCATGATACCATTGTTGGATTTCTAAGGTCATCCCAAGATCAATTCAAGCATGAAATAATGTGAATACGTAAATGAGAATAGTGGAATTATACTCACTTTGATCGGATTGTAGGATGTGTGTAGAACAAAACTTTTTGCTCCCTTTGAAAGTCTCCAAGCTTTCTCTTTGAAGATGATGTCCAAGCTCCAAGCTTTGAGATGGATTCCAAGCTCTTGGGATTGGTTTCCCTATCACCTTATATGATTCTTCAAGTGCTAGCTTGAAAGAAAAAGAAGCAACAATTTTTCTTTTCCTTGGTGAAGGTCACGACAATGGTGGCTTTTGGGAGAGAGAGAGAGTTTTTCTATTTTGTTAAAGTGATGACTTGTGTAAATGATTTCCAAAATCAAAAATCAAGATATACCAATATTTGGTATTTAGTCAATCACCTTTCATTTGTGTGTTTTACAAGTTAACAACCACTCACCAAATTCCATCACCAAAAAGGTAAGTTAAATGACAAGTGATGTGACTTGTGATGTGACACGTAGGCCCCACTTGATTCAAAATTCGAGTGGGCCCGCAAACACATCCCAGGCTCAGGTTCGTTAATTTCGAAAATGAATTTTCTGTTGCGACGTAATTAAATCAAATTTAATTAAATAATTATGCCTAGTAAAATTACTATTCACGTCGCTAGCGAATTAATTCTAAATTAATTTGTTCGCCCGAATTAAAATCTAATTTTAATTCCGTTATGAAATCTAATTTCATTTAATATATCAAATATATTATTTTATCGATTAATTCCAAATTAATCGTTCTCACTCTTCTAATAGTATTTTATCCCAGATAAAATCTCTCCGCAATTAATCCTAGATTAAATATGTTCGAATCATACGTCATCGGTGAATCTTCGAGAAGCGACCCATGAGATCCCTGGATATGTTGGCAGTAAATCCGATCGTCGAACTATCCGAACACGTGCGTACCTCATACCATGTTTTTACTGATTTACGAGACATGGTTGGCTTCTAACAAAGCACCGTGCTTACCCAATTCTCCAGAAATATTCTTAAAGGAATATATAATCTATGTCAGGCGTAGTGTACGTAGTATTACGTATTTCGATCCAATATCGGATGTCACATGCAAGGCCTGGGGCTGGAATAGTGTCTGCCCCGTACGAAGCATATATCGGATCACAAGCAACTAGTCTCTTTAATCAGATATTCATGACCTTGTCATATTATCCCGATGGTTGCAACACATTAGAGTACCAGTTCTGTATCCCTGCGTGATCATCATCTTTATATGATTGAAGTGATACTTCCGTCTTGACATCACACCCAATACACTACGATTCTCAATAAACCCAGAAGAGGCGTACACAGAACCTGTTAAAGTCCCGGACGACCAAAACCAAAGCGTATTGATTGTCGCAAGTACTAGCGATGCAAGTCTCAAGTTAAGACCAAATACACCTACCCTGAAGCGGATTCCGATAGACATATAGTCATACTACCAATGGGATTCCGAGGGGTCTATCCAGAGCGAAGCTGTTTCCGTACCATCGGTAAACACAATCTCCTATCACACTTGCATAAGTATCCAATACTTAAATATATGAGAACTATGTTGTTACGCTTCCATAACACGCACAAGTGCAATACTAGTCTATTCCGCATTATCGATGTCCAGTCTCGATAATACTACGACTAGGGATATTTAATGATTAAACCTTAATAGATTGATATTGTCTCATATCTTATAATCCGGAACTAATCATAAGGACTTTTATCATTTATATATTTAAGTAATCAAATTACAAAATTATAAAATGCAATTTCCATTGTCACATAGTTAATTTGTACAAAAACCACAATGTCTTTTACAAATAGTGACGCTATGAGTCATAATTGTCCAACATACTCATCCAAAAACACTCTCAAAATTATTTTGATGATTCAACAAAGAAAAGGAAGAAAATCAAGAAAAAAAGGCTTTAGGAAATTGGAGAATTAGAGGTAATACTCAATATCTCTAAGCTTGAAAATATGATTCTTGTTCTTGATCTTCTAGATAGACTCTAGGGTTTCTTCTTTTCTTGTGAATTTGGGTGTTTTGGATTTGGAGGATGGAATTGGAAACATATAGCATGTGTGAAGTAGTATTGAATAATATTATTGTAATATTTATTCAATTTGGTCATTTGATGATATGTTGCCATTCTAGAGTATTATGACCACTCTTGTAATTCCTAGAATTGTTCTTGGGTGGTTCATGTGTGGTGACTTTGATTGGTGTTTTGATTAATTGGATTAATCTTGAAAAAGTTGGATTAAAGCATGAAACATTGGCATTTTTGGTTTATGGATCAGATCTGGAAAATCTGGGTTATTTTGATGAAATTGATGTATTGGATGTGTTTTAGGTGTTGGAAAAATTGCCGGAAATTGTTTCGGAGTTGAAATAAACGAAAATGGCGAAAAACGACATTACCGGGTGACTTTTGAGCCAATCGGGTGACGGCTATCCAAACAGTGAATTTTTCACTGTTCGGGTAGCCCATGAACTGCCCTAATATTATTTGGGCTGACCTGGATAGCCCTCATGTGTATTAGGTAGTCGGTTTGGTCAAAAACGTGTTTTATGCCATTTTGTGGAAAATCGTTTTCGTAAAAGTTTCGCGACTTTTCATATATATTTATGTCGCTATTTGATATAGAATAAATGTGTTTAGGTGAAATATGAATGAATTTTTCATATTATATATTGAATAATTTATTCGGTAATTTAAAAATTCTAAAATTATGATTTCGCCCGTACTGCGCTTCCGCCGCCCTCTTTGCCCAAAACCCCAACAATATTTATAATAAGCCTGACCTTGTGCACCTTTATACTAAAATTATGTTATTTACTATTAATATTGACTCTGGTTAAACTGGTATGGTTTACTATTCTGCACCTTTAATTCCTTTACTGGTACAAATACGATTACTGTCTTTTATGCTGACTATTCTTTCTTTGCCTACTTGCACTCTAAAATGCTCCACCTTCAATTATCCCTCGAATCTTATCCTGTTAAGAGTTGTCCTATTCTGAAAAGCTTACTATTCTGTAGTACCATTGAAAATCTTTCTCATCACTAAACTCTTATGTCATCATTTTTTCTATTGTTATTTTATCTTAACAGTTCCACCTCCATCTATTACTTGATGTCCTTTCTGTTTTCTTTCCAGTTCTTAACTATTTATGGAACTTTTGGTTCCTTTGTATCTGTCTTTTATATCTTGAAGGGCATAAACCTTTACAATTCTCCGGGTATGTCTATCGTCAGTTCTTTTTTGCATTCTGTTATTGCTTGACTACTATTTTTCTCTTAATCATCTCATAAAGAATGTCTTTCTTCTAAACCTTTATTTAACACCATTTTCTCTTTTTACCCCGTTCTCTTACTAAATCTAAAGATTTTTATATTTTGGCCTACTTTACTGAGTATTTAATTGCTTCTGGGAATATCCTTAAAGTAAAGACCAGGGTCCCTCTTTGCTGTTATTGTATAACGAGTGTTGGGAGGGTGAGGATGGGTCCTGACATCTTACTGATGATGGTAATGTCAGTAGCTACTCATGCTATGGTTGTACTTGCTGCTAATCCATAAGCCTAGAATTTTTCCTGTTTACACATCTGGCGTCAACTCTCGTACTAAGATTCTTCTGCTAGATACTACGTGAGTTTCCTGCTTCAACTTCACTCTTGATCCTCCTTTCGACTATCGATCATACTACCTCTTATTGTGAACCTCCTCTAGAGTCGTGCTCTCTAAGAACTCCATTGTGCCGCCTCTGTATTTCGTTTCACTAGTCTCTGTTGCTTAAACGTTTATAATCATTACTTACTCTCAAAGTCCCATTATACTTCCTATATTATTGTTTCTTATAAAGTTTACTCTTCTACTTACATTTTCTTCTTACCCCAGTTCCTTGAAATTTTTTCGTCTCTACTCTTCTGAAAACTCCATCAACATCGATTGCTTAGGACATCTCTATTAAATCATTTGGTTAAGGTACTATTCTCCAACCAGTCCTTTAATAACAATACAGTGAGACTCTTTATAGGTTACATATGCTATATTCATTATAGTTGTCCCCTTTGGTTCTTACTCTTATGAGTCTTTATTTCCTTAAAGGTTCTCAATTCAATGATGATTTCTAGATTTGGCTCGACTCTTCGTGACTTCAAACTTTTCTATCTCATGTTTCTTATCTATATTCTGTTGAACTCATTGGTTCAATTGTCTCGCGGTTCATCTAATTTGTAAAATGCACTTCTTCACTAGTTCTTATCCTTACTGAGCTCTAAGTAAATGGGTGAGTATATACATTCCATAGGGATCTATGAACCTGCATTCCTATTATTTTCATAAGCTTGTTGATAAGTGTGGTTTATACCCACTTATTCCCACATCTTTAGCCTATTATTTTATTATGTTTCGAGTAATTTAATGTCATTTATAGTTTATTTTATGTCTTGTTTGTAGGAAGCATTCGAACATGAAGAATGGATCAATTACGCATGTTTCAGGACATATTGGGAGCATCAAACTCAAGAACAGGTAAAAACTAGCATCAGCTACGCACTGAAATTAAAAATGCTATAACTTTTGATCTAGAAAGCGTTATGAGACCCATAATATATCCATTTGCATCTACTCGAAAAGATATATTCATTTATGCGCACTGGCGCCGCAGCGCCCAAGTCGTAACACCGCAGCGCCCAGAATTGGAAAGAGAATGACGTGAAATAACAAAATGTGGGGCCGAGTGGAAAGGAAGACAAAGAAAGAGAAGCCACCAATGTTGACCAAATCAAAAACAAGGAAGTGAGCCCCTAATCTTCCAACATTGTGTAACAAAATTGGCATGAGACCAGCCACCATCTTTGACCAAGGCATGAATTTGAAGAGATATTAAAGGATTTGCACGTGGGCCCACTTGGAAGGTCAATGAAGCCATGTTATAAAAGCCACACAAAAGGTGACAAGAGGGGCTGTGGCGCCAATTCACAGAGCCGCGGTGCCCAAACTAGTTACATACAAATTACCGAGAGGAGAGCACTGTGGCGCCAATTCACAGAGCCGTGGCGCTGTGGGAGAAATAAACACGCGTTCAGGAAAGTGATTTTTAGGGTTTTTAACATGTATTATGACTCTCAGGCTCTACTATAAATATATCAGTTCGTCCAAAACTAGAGGAGGCTAATACACAACACAAACACCAAAATGCATATTTTTAGAGATCCAAGGAGGAGGATTGAAGAGCAACAAGAGGAGATTAAGGTGGTGACATCCGAAGAGGGAGAGATTCAATTCAGGTTTTATCTCCTTGTTTCTTTCTTAGAACTCTAATGATTTCCATTAGATTCATGACTTGTTTATCATTGTTTTTTATCTATTGTCATGAACTAAACTCCTTAATTCTGGAGAATGATGTAACTGATGCTTGAACCTTGTAATTGTGTGTCAATTTTATTATGAAGTTTTATTGATTTATTTATATTCTTTTGAGTTTAATGCTTTGTGTTTGCTGGCCACAAATATGATGATACATATTTAGAATCTATCACTCGAGAGAGGGGATTTTGAATGGATCTAGAGAATATGACCTAGGATTTTATAGAGTTCGAGAGAATCTGTAGTTCCTTTGAAGTTGTTATTATAGATTCACAAAGCGTAATGAGTTGTTAATTATTGGATTTTTATAGAGATATAGAAGTCTATAGTTGATGATATTTTCACTCGCCGCTCGAGAGAGGGAGTGGATATTTTAGGAATCTTGACTTATAAACAATATAACTGAACAAGGATTAATTGGAATGACAAGTACATAGGCGACATCTAGGTGAAATCAGGATCTAGAATCTTTATCGTATTAGTTCCTCCTATCAAATTATTTTTATATTTATTTATTTAATTAAATCTTTATTAATTATCATCTAAATAAAGTTATGATTATCAATTGTAGTATTTAGTGCGAGTTAATACAATCTTTGTGGGTTCGACACTCTTTCACTGATTTATACTAAAACTTGACACCGTACACTTGCGGTACGATATAAAATATCACAACAAATTTTTGGCGCCGTTTTCGGGGATTTTTTGTTTAATTCACACTAATATTATTACCAAGTAATTTTAGCTTTAATTTAGATTTTTATTTTTATTTTTTTAATTTTTGTTTTGTATTTATTTTTTAATTTTATTTTTTTATTGATTTTTTTTCTTTTCTTTTGGTGCTTCAGTGAATGCGAAGATCCACAAGTCTCGACTCGCTCCTGTTTGATCCTGAAATAGAAAGAACAGCGAAGAGACTAAATGAAAGAAAGGAAAATTGAACAATAAGCAATGGCGGCTGAAAACATAGAGAACAACCCACGCCATGTGGCAATCAGAGATCACTTCAAACCAGTCATTGATGATACCTATTCTGGGATTGCCCATCAACCAATTGACGCCAACAATCAATTTTGAGCTAAAATCTGCATTGATCAACATGGTACAAAGAAATCAATTTGGGGGTTCAGCTGTAGAGGATCCCAACTTGCATTTAAGAATGTTCCTGGAGATCGCAGATACTATAAAGATGAATGGCGTGAGTAAAGAGGCTATCAGGATACGCTTATTCTCATTCTCCTTACGGGATAAAGCGTGGGGCTGGCTTCATTCGATACAGGCGGGGAGTGTCATGACATGGCAGAATATGGCCACAAAATTTCTTGAGAGGTTATTTCCACCAGCTAAATCAGCTCAACTGAATGCAGAAATTAGTATATTTAAACAGCTGGAGACTGAGACTCTATATAAAGCATGATAGCGCTTTAAGGATCTATTACGAAGATGCCCACAACATGATTATGCCGATTGGGTCCAGATTCAGTTGTTCTATAATGGGCTGAATGGTCGAATAGAATTGTGGTTGATGCAGCAGCTGGGGGAACTCTATTTAAGAAATCAGCTGAGGACACCTACAATCTGTTAGAAGAAATTGCCATTAACCATTTTCAATGGCCAAGTGAACGCGCTACAGTGACCAAAGTGGCTGGAATATATGAAGTAGACCCTCTTGTGGCACTTAAAGCTCAGATTTCCACCTTATCTACTCAAGTAGCAGCCCTGACAAATCTACGAGTACCATCTATTTAATCAGCGGCATCTACAAATATGCAGTTATTGGAAGGAAACCCAAATTCTGAACAAGTCCAATATGTGAACAATCAGAACTTCAACATCTATAGAGGAAATCATGTGCCTAACCGTTATCACCCAAACCTGTCATATGCTAATATAGAGAATGCCTTGCAACCTTCATCTGGTTTCGACTATCAAAGAGCTGAGCAGAAATCATCATTGGAAGACTTCATGAGCATGTTTGTTGCTAATACTTCAGCAAGGTTTGAGAAGAATGAGTCAAGGCTAGACAATATTGAGACACACATGGAAAACATCGGGGCAACAATGAAGTCCTTAGAAACACAGATTGGGCAGATTACTTCCACCGTGACCAAGCAGTAGTAAAAGATATTTGGATAAAATGCCACAGCTGCCAAGCTATCTTGTTCATGTCAAAGCAGCCAGTGGATGCAAAAAAAGAAGCTACCATGACCACCATTTGGGTGGTTGCGTCTGGCTAAAGACGTTAAACTTAGCACTAGCGGGGAGGCAACCCTTGCATTTATTTGTTTTTATTTTATTTTTAATTTTGATTGTTATTGTGTGCTATTGTTTATTTATTCATTTTGCATGCTATTTATGCAGGTAGCACGACACACAACGCCCGCGCAACCAAATTCTAACCAGCAGGAGCCTGATCAACTCATGCACAGTAGTGTTATTCTTCACTCTTGTTCTTTATATTTATCTTACATTGAGGACAATGCAAGTTTTAAGTTTGGGGTGTGTGCATGTTGTTTACTTGTTATTTATTTGCTTATAAAAAAAATAAAAAAAAATAATTTTTTGTTTGTTTGTTTTTAGTCATAGATAATAAAGCATAAATCCTATGATGAATTTTGTTTGTTTATGGATGAAATTTTAGAAACGATAAGTGCCCAATTCACTTTTATCTGATGCCTTGAGTAATTGACCTATGTTAGACTCGTAAGCACTCAATTATAGGTTTTTAGCAGTAAGAACTTAAGTAGTTGACAAGGTGACTAGTTGAAGAAATTGCATGTCGATGAATGACCGTTTGCTTAGATATCTATCTTGATTTGCTAGTGTTATGATGTATGGTATGGATAGAAATAAAAGAAAAAAAAAAGTCTCTAAAGAAAGAAAATAAACCACCTATAACCGATAAGCGTGAAGCTACCCATGGGCGAGTATTAGGACCACCATGAGGAGAAATGTTACCTTAAAGGGTAGGTGTGTTGATTGAAAAAAAAAGTACAAAAAAAGAGAAGTAAAAAGAGAAAAGAAAGGACAAAAAGAAAAATCATACCATACTGAGCACAAAATAAGGCAATTACATAACATAATTGAGATATCTAGGTTGGTTTGACCCATCGATCCCAATTTTTAAACGAAATCATTAAGTTGGCTTACTTAGGATCAAGGTGTGACTGAACCATTACACACACACACACAGTGAGTCTAGCTTAGATGATTTACTCAAGAATTTGGATTTGAGTCGCATTGCGTACTTTGAAGGTTCTCTAATTTCATTTATAAGCTTTATTTGAGGATAATTTTATGCGTAACTATTGGGACTATGCTTTTGTTATTTTTGCATGATTGTGTGTGAATGACGTTTGTGGGTATCGTCACTGTAAGCCCTCACGAAACTATAACTCGTCCACTAGGGCTGCCTAGGGGTTTAAAGGCTTGTTGCATACGCTAAATGCAATCGTGATCCCTACAAAAGTGGCTTAGTTAATTTAGTTATCTTTAATTGTTTATTTGAATTTAGTTTTTATTTTTTCTTTTGCTCGGGACTAGCAAAACCTTAAGTTTGGGGCTGTTTGATAATTGTGGTTTATACCCACTTATTCTCACATCTTTAGACTGTTATTTTATTAAGTTTCGAGTAATTTAATGTCATTTATAGTTTATTTTATGTCTTGTTTATAGAAAGCATTAGAACATGAAGAATGGATCAATTACGCATGTTTCAGGACATATTGGGAGCATCAGACTCAAAAACAGGCAAAAACTAGCATCAGCTGCGCACTGAAATTAAAAAGGCTATAACGTTTGATCTTGAAAGCGTTATGAGACCCATAATATATCCATTTGCATCTACTCGAAACGATATATTCATTTATGTGCACCGGCGCGGCGGTGCCCAAGTCTTAACGCTGCAGCGCCCAGAATTGGAAAGAGAATGACTTGAAATAACAAAGTGTGGGGCTGAGTGGAAATGAAGACAAAGAAAGAGAAGCCACCAATGTTGACCAAATCAAAAGCAATAAAGTGGGCCCCTAATCTTCTAACATTGTGTAACAAAAGTGGCGTGAGACCAGCCACCATCTTTGACCAAGGCATGAATTTGAAGAGATATTAAAGGATTTGCACGTGGGCCCACTTGGAAGGTCAATGAAGCCATGTTATAAAAGCCACACAAAAGGTGACAAGAGGGGCTGTGGCGCCAATTCACAGAGCCGCGGTGCCCAAACTAGTTACATATAAATTACCGAGAGGAGAGCGTTGTGGCGCCAATTCACAGAGCCGCGGCGCTGCGGGAGAAATAAGCACACGTTCAGGAAAGTGATTTTTAGGGTTTTTAACATGTATTATGACTCCCAGGCTCTACTATAAATATATCAGTTCGTCCAAAACTAGCGGAGGACGCTAATACACAACACAAACACCAAAATACATATTTTTAGAGATCTAATGAGGATGATTGAATAGCAACAATATGAGATTAAGGTGGTGACGTCCGAAGATGGAGAGATTCAATTCGGGTTTTATCTTCTTGTTTCTTTCTTATAACTCAAATGATTTCCATTAGATTCATGACTTGTTTATCATTGTTTTTATCTATTGTCATGAACTAAACTTCTTAATTCTGGAGAATGATGTAACTGATGCTTGAACCTTGTAATTATGTGTCAATTTTGTTATGAAGTTTTATTGATTTATTTATATTCTTTTGCGTTTAATGCTTTGTGTTTTCTGGCCACAAATATGATGATACATGTTTAGAATCTATCACTCGAGAGAGGGGATTTTGAATGGAACTAGAGAATATGACCTAGGATTTTATAGAGTTCGAGAGAATCTTTAGTTCCTTTGAAGTTTTTAATATAGAGTCACAAAGCGAATGAGTTGTTAACTATTGGATTTTTATAGAGATATCGAAGTTTATAGTTGATGATATTTTCACTCGGCACTCGAGAGAGGGAGTGGATATTTTAGGAATCTTGACTTATAAACAATATAACTGAACAAGGATTAATTGGCATGACAAGTACATAGGCGACAACTAGGTGAAATCAGGATCCAGAATCTTTATCGTATTAGTTCCTCATATCAAATTATTTTTATATTTATTTATTTAATTAAATATGTATTAATTATCATCTAAATAAAGTTATGATTATCAATTGTAGTATTTAGTGCGAGTTAACACAATCTCTGTGGGTTCGACACTCTTTCACTGATTTATACTAAAACTTGACACCATACACTTGCGTATATACATTCCATAGGGATCTATGAACCTGCATTCATATTATTTTCATAAGCTTGGTGACGGTCTGGTTAGGTGTCCATAAGTTTACTTAGAGTTTGGGGCTACTAAAAAGGGAAAATTATTATTGAAAACCACTTCGACTATATCATGTCTTAGAATTCCTCAACTGTCATTACCTATTCTGAGGTTTTCGCTTTTACATTTCATCCTTCAAGTTACGTTATTTCTGTCATTATATATACTAAACTCTCTTGTTACTTTCTGCATCCTCCTATATATCTTATTACCCTATCTCTTGGTTCCAGACTAAGCTACTGAGGTTAGTGCTGGTCCATTTTTCTGGGCTTCCTTCTAAACTTCTACTCTTTGCTCTTGCTATAGGCTACAGTTATACCATTTACTTCTACTTGTTTGTACTAATAATCCTTTCTAACTTCTGAGTACCTCCAATCTCTTGGGTGTGTTTCTTTAAACTTATACAGGTCTCTATCAATATTGACCTAATCTATTGGTTCTCACTGGTACTGCAAACTTGCCAATCTTGACTTGTGTCAGGTTCTTTCTATTCTATCCTTAGGAACCTTCGTGGTTCCTTTCTAGTTAAACCATCCCTCGAGGTTTGTTGTCCCCGCCTCAGAATATAGTGTCACAGGTACTGGGTGTTAGGGATATTCCCTATACCCAACTTGTGGATGGGCTATATGTACATGTATTTGTAATATTTTTCATTAATTAATAAAATGTCAACTTTTTTTACTATTCACTCCGAGAGACATGCGAAGGTGATAGGGAAGTCCACCCATGAGCTTGGAATCAAATCACAAAGCTTGGAGCTTGATGAAGATGATCCATGGCCGAATTTGAGGAGCAAACAGCAGCCCACTGCCGAGATTGACTGTGAGCAGAAACCCAATTTTTATTGCCTCTCGCGTCGCTCAACCGATCGATGTGAGTATTCCGCAACTCTCTCGTTGTATTCACAATATGTTTTATGCTTTTGATTCGATCCTCGGGGCCGTAGAACTCCAACAATTGGTATCAGAGCGATTGAAAAGCATGAAATTTGATTAGGGCTTAAAATTTGGGTAAAATGTGTTTGAGCATGATTTGAATAAATTGGATGTTTGAGTATGCTTAATACATGTTTAATTGAGGATTGATTAGATCAATTTGATTAAATTTTGTTTGGAACAATTTTCCCCAATTTATCTTGCTTGGCCGAGAGTTTGAGTAGCCCTAAATGTCTTGGATTTTGATTTTTTGATCATTGGATGTGTTGGAAATCATTTGGAAATGTTGATTTAATGTTGAATTTGATTCAATTGGATTGGATTTAAAATTGGACAAATAAATCACCATATTGCCGAGACTTATATAGCATGTATTTGGGTTTGATTTTTTGATAAAATATGTTGGACATGTTTTGTTGTTGATGAGCATGATTAATTAGACAAATTTGTGATTTGGGTAATTAATTGTGTAATGCACTTTGATTAATTTAATTGAGAAATTTGGAATTTTGGAATTAAATTATTTGGGTCTATTTTGTGAAATTGGGCTTAAGTGTTGTAATTGGGCTTATTGGGCTTGGTTGTACAAAGTTGGGTTTAGGAAAAATTGGTTGGATCCAATTAGGCCCAAAACCGCATCCATAAAGCCCAAATGCGACTAATGGACCTTTAAAGTTTAATTGGGCCTAATGGGCCTAAATTGATTTCTAGGCTTATGGGGTAATTCCTTGATTGGACTTTGGTTATTGGGTTTGACCCGAGTTGACCAAAAGTCCACGCCTTAAAGAAGTTAATTAAAAGCCCATTGGACTTTAATTAAATTAACGTTGGACGTTAATCGGGCTTTGAGACCCGTAACGATTAAATTTGGAATTTAAATCGTAAAAGGTTTATTAATAAAGTGTAGTATTTAATTTGGAATTAAATAGCGAATTAGTATTAAATACAAATTGAATTGGATTTAATTTTGTAGTTTAATTTAATTCGAGAATTCGTACTTATTCGCAAAACGAGTTTGACTCGAGCAAAATCAAATCATTGTTTGAACATTGGATGATCATTAATTATTAGATTAATTAATTTGATTAGATTGATTGATAACATGCTTGTGTGAATACATGGTTGCGATGTATGAATAATGTATATCGGATGGATATTAGATGGGTGGGGCAATTTTAGAAATTATTGTAATAAATTTGGAATTTATTAATTGGACCTGCGTGTCCAGCCTTATTACCTCCTTTCTCTTTGTATTCTCTCCTCACCTACTCCCCTCAATGTAAATGAGGTTTCTTTAGAAGTGTAGTGTAACAGGTAGAAGTAAATACTTGTGCTAGCGGGAGAGAGGAAATGGAGAGATTTGATCTAGGATCAATGTATAAAGTATCCATCCGCATATCATTATTATTTAATCATATGCGATTTATTATGTGTTTAGAATGCATGTTTAAGGGTTTATGATGATGAGACCTTAACAAAGATAATGAATTGGTTGCCAATTTGCACGCGAAAAACCCTCACAAATATTAAGCATTTTTCCTTCCATTGAGTGATTCTTACTCGAGATCCGAGACTGGCATTGGCTTGTTGGCCAAAGTCAAGGCCTTTGTCCGTCGAGGATGTGTTTGAATCACGAGAGCTTTGTTCCATATCGGTGTCTTGTCCAAGTTGTGGTTTGTTGGCCAAAGTCAAGACCACTTCTTGTCCATTGACATTGATTACGAAGCTTTCTATGGCCAATGGGTCACGCTTGACTGGGATCACTAAGTTTGTTGTGCCAAAGCCAAGGCTTAGTTGATTCAGAGGAAAAAGGTTAGGCAGTACATTGGATGTATTGGCATATATAAGATATATGTTTCGGACTTGGATGTCCCCCTACTGGATCTAGGAATTGGATTGGATCCAATTGATCTTAGAGATCTACCTAGTTAATTATCATACAATTTGTTGGCCAAAGTCAAGATTGTGTGATATTTAACGGGATCCTAGCCCACTAGGAAACACGGTTTCCCGAGTACTCGACAGAGGGTTAGAGGCTCGCCGAAAAATAGTGGGAGGCAAGAATTGAATTTGCAATATTCCTTTAATTACTTGCCATACACGCTCAATCAAATATCATTCGTCAAATATATTAAATGTTAGTTGGACTAATATTTAAATTGTTGTTTTAATAAAACAGTTGGACTGTATTCAAACTAATTAAAAGTATAATTGATTAATATAGTTGGACTATAATAATGATTATATTTAATAGTACCGAAATCGTTGATTAAATAGTTGGACTATTAGAATCAAGATAAATTGAAAGATTGGCATTTAAAACATAATCCTAGGGAAAATGTATTTAAATGGTTTAATTTTCAAATAGGGAATAATTTCAGGATAGTCCTGGAAAATAATAAGTTATTTTATTTGATAAAATAACATATTAAGCCTAAAGCCCAGAGTTAAGCAAATAGTCGAGCATAATCTTTGGAAGATTTATGTAATGATAACTTAAGTGCTTAATCCATTAAACTTGTCAAGTAGACTCCTTAATTTCTTTATCAGAAATAAGGATTAGATCCTTAAAGTATGATAATGAAATTGAAGGATCTTCATAGATCTATCCTTAGATCTTAGAAGTACAAATTACAATACTAAACTCTTGGAGAGTTCATGACTATTCTCAATGAGACAAAGTCAAAGTTTGCAATAAGGCAAGTAGCGCAAGACGCATCTTACTTCGACATTCCGAAAGACCAAGGCTAGGCCGAACGCTTCTGGGGTGTGGAAAGGGCAAATGCAAAATCATTATAATCTTCTGGGAAGATAAAGGACATATCCCAAAATGTCTGCCTAAATGTGGCAAACGGGATCACGGAAGCGTGACTGCCGTTTGGACAAAGCAGACATGAAGGAATTAAAGATGAGGCAAGACTTTGACTTCAAATATGTTTGTCATAATTATGTTCACTGCTAGTATTAAAATTGGATTTTTAAATACTTAGTGTGATACATAAATATGCATTGATGTTCAGAATATGCTTTGAGCAGGATACTGACTTCAGATGAGATTTATCTGCGAATTGGAAATGGGACGAAAGTCGCTGTTTTAACCGTAGGTACCTAAGTTTAGGAACTACCCTTAGGGTATGTACCTAAATTTGGAAACTGTTATAATGTAACTAGTTTGACTATATACATTATCTCTATATCAGTGTTTAACCCGCTGCGGGTGAACCTTTATATTCTAGAACACTAAAGTGTTTTATTATATAAAGATGATATTGAGATAAAACACATTAGATGTAATAACTGCATTTATATTTTGAATAGAAATAAATCTCAAATATATGACATGACAAACAAATAGCTCAAACTGATTTGATCAGAAGAGACTTAATTGTGGCATTGATGTCTGGGACACAATTAAACAAGAATCGTAGGGTACTAGGACTGATTTGATCCTATTCAAATAAAGTCTATGAATCTAGTTTATTGGGCAAAGTAACTATAGCACATTTACTTGGTAAAAGTGTAAATGCCACCGATCTGTTAGCCCTAATTCATAGTGAAGCAAGTGGGCCCATGTCTAGCTAGGCTAGAGGTGGACATGAATATTTCGTGACCTTTACGGATGTGGCATCTCGTTATGGTTATATGTTTCTGATGAAACACAAATTGGAAACTTTTTCAGTTTCGACACGAAATAGACAAATAGATCGGCTAAAGTATTAAATCGTCACGGTTAGACCATGATGAAAATACTTAAGTAATAAGTTTCTCATATACTTGAAAGAGTATAGTATTCTTTCAATGAGGACTCCTCCCGGAACACTTCATCCTGACGGTGTGTCCGAACTGAGAAACCAAATTTTGTTGGACATGATAAGGTTAATCATGAGTCGCTCTGAGCTACCATTTCCTTCAACGGATAAGCTTTAAACAGTGCAGAACTTATTTAGAATAAGGTTCCATAAAAATCTGTTTGACAGACTTCATATGAGATATGAACAGGAAAGAAACCGGGTTTCTCATTCCTGAACATTTGGGTATGCTAGGCATAAGTTTGGATGATACCAAACTAAAACCCAAATTGGATAAGTGCCAATTGTAGGTTATCCTAGGGATACCAAAGTATAGTACTTATACATCTCACAAGAGAGAACAATTAGATTGTTGCTCACCATGTGGTTTTCCTAAGAGGAATACCTATATGAAGTGGTAAGTGGGAGGATAGTAAAACTCGATGAAAATCGGAGTAATACTGTTCCAGACACCGATTCCTAATGGAACACAAATAGTTCATCAATGATGAAACTATACCATTAATCTTCAAATACTAAAGAACCGCGTAAGTCGGAGAGAGTCAGAAAACAACTTGGGGTATGGGTTTCTGATCTCACCTCATAAAGATGTCAATCTTATTAAGGAATACCAACTGACTACGCATGAGGAAGTGATACAAGGTATCGACTCCCTATTATGGCAAAGTGCCAAGATGTCCGAAATGGATTCCATGTATATCAACTTAGTTTGGATACTAGTTGATGTACCACAAGACATTGTGCCTATTGGTATTATTAGTCTTCAAGGAAGATATACATGGAAGGCAACATACCAACGTACTAAGCTAGGCTTATAGCGGAAAGGTATCGTTATCAAAATTGTGTTGATTACAATTCAACCTTTTACCTGTTGCCACGGTAAATCCATTTGAATAATGTTTGCTAACGCTGCATGTTTCATTTATGAAATATGTCAGCTGAACGGGAAAATCGCTTTCCTGAAAAGGAAACCTTTTGGAGGATGTTTACAACATCATGACGGTTTTGTCGTACCATAACTAGCAAACAAGGTTTGCAGGTTATTCGATCCATGTTTGGATTGAAGCAAGTATTAGGTTCTTGGAATTGTCGTTTTGATGTAATCATAATGGTTTATGATTTAATTCAAAACGAAATGATTCTTGTGTATATAAGGAGGTTAGTGGGAGCACACTGACAATGCTGTCCTATAAATAATGATAATAAATCATTTCTTGGAAATGATATTCCCATAATACAATCGGCGAAAGCTTGGCTTTCGTGAAAACTCTCCGTGAAACCGTACATTGAAAAATATACGCGACCTGATGTCTCATACGCTTTGAGCATATGGATTCACAAACATGCCAATCCAAGTGATAGTCACTGGATTAAAGTTAAGAACATCCATTAGTATCTTAGAGATCTAAGGATGCTGTCTTATACTAAGGAGAAGGAGAACTTGAAGTGATTGAGATCACTGTAGCAAGTTTCCAAACTGATAAAACGACTATAAGTCGTAACAACGGTACTATACAGTTTAAATAACGGAACGGTGAGCTGGAAATCTTCCAAGCAAGATACTGTTACCGAATAAACAACAAATGCGGGTTATTGCTGCAGCTGAGGCAGCAATAAAAGCCTTCTGGGTCGATAATAAATCTAATTAGATTAGATATAATTCTTTTAGTAGCTTAGCTAGGCTACAACACAGACTAAAGAATTAATGGTCTCATCAACGATCCAGATATATACTTCGATATTCATCTGATTCGTTCGGATCATACATCGTGGTGATGTGATGATTGTATAAATCGCATCAGACGATAATCATGCAAATCCACTGACAAAAACCTTTTCTCAGCAGTTTGAGCCAACCGTACATAGTTTGGGTGTTAGACACTCGAGTGACTGGCTATAGGCCAAGTGGGAGATTGTTGGACAATTATGACCCATAGCGTCACTATTTGTACAGATCATGGTGTTGTTGTACAAATTAACTATGTGACAAAGGAGATTGCACTCTTATCATTTGTGATTAGATCACCATGATGTATAAATGATAGGAGGTTCTTATGATTTGTTCCTGGATTGAGAATGATATGAGACAGTATCAGTCCACGAAGGATAAATCATTAAATATCCCTAGTCAGAGTATTATCGAGATTGGGCATCGATAAATACGTAAAGGACTAGTATTACACTTGTGCGCGTTGTGAGGGTACACGGCATAGTTCTCATATATTTGGGTATAGGATACTCATGCAAGTGTAATAGGAGGTTGTGTTTTACCGATGGTACGGGAAACAGTTTCGCTCTGGATAGACCCCCTCGGAATTCCATTGGTAGTATGACTATGTGTCTATGGAAGTCTGAAATCAGGGTAGGTGTATTTGGTCTTAACCTGAGACTTGCACCGCTAATACTTGCGACAATCAATATACTTTGGTTTTGGTCGTCCAGGGCTTTAACAAGTTCTGTGTACGCCTCTGCTGGGTATATTGAGAATCGTAGTGTATTGGGTGTGATGTCAAGACGGAAGTATCACTATAATCATATGGAGATGATGATCGCACAAAGATACAGAACTGGTTCTTTAAAAAGGTTGCAACCGTCGGGATAATATGACTTGGTCATGATTATCCGATAATAAAGAGACTAGTTGCTCGTCATCCGATATATGCTTCGTACGGGGCAGACACTGTACCAGCCCCAGGCCTTGCATGTGATCATCTGATACTGGATCGAAATACGCAATACCACGTATACTACGCCTGATATAGATCCTTATATTCCTGTAAGGATATTTCTGGAGAATTGGGTAGGCATGGTGTTTTGCTAGAAGCCAACCTTGTCTTGTAAATCGGTACAAACGTAGTACTAGGTACTTACGTGTTCGGATAGTCCGACGACTGTATTTACTGCCAACATATCCGGGGATCTCATGGGTCGCTTCCTGAAGATTCACCGATGACGTATGACTCGCACTCTTAATTAATCTGGGATTTATTAGAAGAGAGAGAAAAATTAATATGGGATTAATTGCGGAGATATTTTATTTGGGATAAAATATTATTTAAAGAGAGAAAACGATTAATTTGGAATTAATCGATAAATTAATATATTCGATATATTAAACGAAATTAGATTTCGACGCGGAATTAAAATTAGGGCGAACGAGTTAATTTAGAATTAATTCGTTAGCGACGTGAATAGTGATTTCGCTAGGCATAATCATTTAATTACGTCGAAACGGAAAATTCGTTAATTTGGAATTAGCGAACCTGAGCCCGGGATTGTTTGCGAGCGCATTCGTATTTCGAATTCGAGTGCGGCACACAAGTCAAATCAAGCGTCAAATCATTAGTCACATCAAGCGTCAAATCACATGTCACTTTGAGTGATGTGACAATTTGATTGGTTGATTGATTGATGGGAGTTATTGAAAAGCTTGAAAGACATTTACAATTTTTTAATTGGTATTTGACTTTTTGGTTTTGTGTATTAGATATACAAAAACCTAAAAACAATTAATCAACTCATTCTCTCTCATTGTTTTATGGTTTGGAGCCAAGAATTTACTCTATTCTTCACGCCCATTTGGGCATTTCTTGTTCTGTTTTTCTGGGAAAACCGTGAGCAAGAAGGGAAGCAAGTGTGATGATTTTGCGATAAAATTATCAGAGCTAGCACTCCGAGAGACATGCGAAGGTGATAGGGAAGTCCACCCATGAGCTTGGAATCAAATCACAAAGCTTGGAGCTTGATGAAGATGATCCATGGCCGAATTTGAGGAGCAAACAGCAGCCCACTGCCGAGCTTGACAGTGAGCAGAAACCGAATTTTTGTTGCCTCTCGCGTCGCTTAACTGATCGATGTGAGTATTCTGCAACTCCCTCATTGTATTCATACTATGTTTTATGCTTTTGATTCGATCCTCGGGGCCGTAGAACTCAACAGTAAGATGGAGAAGAAAAAGGGAAATGGGAAATGTTTCTTTTGTGGAAAGAATGGTCATTGGAAGAATGACTGCAGATCCTTGAAAGCCAAGGAAGCTAGGGAAGCCCAAGAGGCCAAAAAGCCCAATGCTTTAGGTATGTTGTATATGATTGAACTATATTCTCAAAACTCTGAACCTTCTACTTTGGTGCTTGACACCGGTTGTGAGACTCACTTGTGTAACAATGTGCAAGGCCGGAGAAACAGTAGGAGACTCCGTCATGGGGAGGTTGACTTACGCATGGGTAATGGAGCAAAACTGGCTGCATTGTGCGTGGGGACTTATTTATTAGTTTTTTCGAATGGTTTAGTTTTAGACTTAGAAGATTGTGTTTATTTACCTTCTCTAGTAAAGAACATCATTTCAATTTCTTCTTTATGTAATAAAGGCTTTTCATGCCTAATAAGTTGTAATGAATGTTCTATTTATTTCAATGAAATAAAATATGGAGATGGTATTTTGAATAATGGTATCTATGTCTTACAAACTAATAAAGAATGTTCAACCTCTAATATATACAATGTTAACTCGAATAATCTCAATGAATCACTTCTATGGCACAGTCGCTTAGGTCATATCAATGAAACAAGATTAACTAAGCTACATAAGGATGGGTATTTCAAACCCTTCAAATATAAACCTTATGGAACTTGTGAGTCTTGTTTACTTGGTAAAATGACCAAATTACCCTTCAAAGGTAAATGACGGCGTGCAGCTGAGACATTAGAACTTATACGCACTGATGTATGCGGACCAATGTCAGTCACCGCTAGAGGTGGATTCTCCTACTTCATTATCTTTATCGATGATCATTCGCGATATGGGTATGTGTACCTTATGCGGTACAAATCTGAAGCCTTTGAGAAATTCAAAGACTTCAAGGCTGAAGTAGAAAACCAGCTTAATAAAAGTATTAAGTCACTAAGGTCTGACCGATGTGGTGAATACTTAAGAAACGAATTTCAAGATTACTTGAGAGAAAATAACATTGTTTCCCAGTGGACTCCTTCGGGAACTCCACAGCATAATGGGGTCTCCGAAAAGAGAAATCAGACATTATTAGATATGGTCCGATCAATGATGCCAGGCACGGATCTACCTCTTTCATTTTGGGGTCTTGCTTTAGAAACTGCAACACTACTACTAAACCAAGTTCCTTCCAAGACTGTTAGTCAAACATCATATGAGTTATGGTTTGGGAAACGTCCTAGTCTTAGTTATCTAAGAGTTTGGGGATGTGACGCATATGTCAAGCTCACACAAACTAACAAATTGGATGATAGGGCAGTTAAATGTAAGTTTGTAGGATATGCCTTGAACTCAAGAGTATACATGTTCTACGTCCCAAATGAACAAAGAACATTTGTCTCACGAAATGCTAAATTTCTAGAGAATGAATTCATTCTCAAGAAATATAGTGGGAGTAGACTTGACCTCGAAGAGATACGAGAAGAACAAACTAACATAGAACTAAACCCCAGGCCCCTCAAAATGGCAGCAACGGAACAACCACAAGGTTATGAACTCAGAAGGTCTGGTAAGGAAAGACATGAGCCTGAAAGATATGGTTTCCATATTGATGAGGAACATGATCAGATCATTGATAATGACGATCCCACCAGTTATGACGAAGCAATGCGTGACATTGATTCAGTCAAGTGGCTTGAGGCCATGAAATCTGAAATAGACTCTATGTATCATAATCAAGTCTGGGACTTGGTAGATGCACCTGAAGGGATAAAACCCATAGGCTGCAAGTGGATTTACAAGCGTAAAACTAATGCAGAAGGCAACATCCAAACCTAGAAGGCTAGGTTGGTGGCAAAAGGTTGTAGAAAAATCCAAGGAATTGACTATGATGAAACCTTCTCGCCTGTTGCAATGATAAAGTCCATTCGAATTTTACTGGCACTAGCTGCACACTTTGATTATGAGATTTGGCAGATGGATGTCAAAATAGCTTTCCCTAATGGAAACCTCGTAGAGAAAGTCTATATGACACAACTTGAGGGGTTTGCATCTAAGGATGATCAAAATAAAGTATGCAAGCTTAAACGATCCATTTATGGACTCAAGCAAGCCTCCAGAAGTTGGAATATACGATTTGATAAGACAATCAAAGAATTTGACTTCATCAAAAATGTAGACGAGCCTTGTGTTTACAGGAAAAGTAGTGGGAGTGATGTTGTATTTCTTGTATTATATGTCGATTACATATTAATCATCGGGAATGATATTCCCTTGATGCAAGCAACCAAGTAAGCTTGTCTCAGAATTTCTCCATGAAAGATTTGGGAGAAGCAGCCTACATCCTCGACATTAAGATCTACCATAATAGATCTAAGAGGTTGTTAGGACTTTCTCAATCTGCGTACATAGATAAAGTTTTGAAAAGATTCAAAATGGAAGATTCCAAAAGAGGTAATTTACCTACTTGCCATGGAATCAAATTATCTAAGGAGCAATGTCCACATACTCCTTTAGATAGATAGCGTATGAGTAGGATCCCTTATGCTTCAGCAATAGGATCGATCATGTACGCCATGCTATGTACAAGACCCGATGTCTCTTATGCTCTTAGCATAACGAGTAGGTATCAGACAAATCCTGGTGAGCAACACTGGGCAGCTGTCAAAATAATCCTCAAGTATCTGAGAAGAACTAAGGATGTGTTTTTGAAATACGGAGATTGTTCTGAGATGAAAGTCATTGGTTACTGTGATGCGAGCTTTTAGACCGATAGGGATGATAGCAGATCACAAACAGGATATCTGTTTACTTTGAATGGCGGTGCTGTCAGTTGGAAAAGCTCAATATAGTCAACTGCAGCGGACTCCACCACTGAAGCCGAGTATATTGCAGCATCTGAGGCTGCTAAAGAACCAGTCTGGACAAAGAAGTTCATCACAGAGCTGGAAGTGCTTCCGCGATAAAGAATGGCGTCACGATGTACTGTGACAACACGAGCGCCATTGCTCAATCAAAGAAACCAAGGTCCCACCAGAAATCCAAGCATGTACTCTGGCGATTTCATCTCATCAGGGAGATTTTTGAGAGAAAAGAAGTTATTATAGAGAAAATACCCACAGAAGATAATCTTGTAAATTCTCTGACTAAAGGGCCGACTCAACAAAAGCATGATAGACACACCCGAGAGTATGGTGTCCAGATTCATACTAGTTGGCTATAGTGCAAGTGAGAGATTGTTAGGGATATGCCCTATACCCAACTTGTGGATGGGCTATATGTACATGTATTTGTAATATTTTTCATTAATTAATAAAATGGCAATCTTTATTATACGTGTCTTACATAAATCATCAAATAATATAATAAAACCCTTGGAGTAATAAGATGATGGCTTCCACGCCTTATGAGAATCATTGCTCTTAAATGTTCATAGTCATAGTTTTGTGAATAATATGGACGTTAACAAAGCGGAGAGACTAGCATGATGATATGATCCGCCCTTAAGTGGGGTAGCCAATCTCATAGGCTACTAGCGGAGATCCGTCCGCTTGGTGTATCACATGGATGCATGAGTTGCTCGTGTCCATCGAACTGACCGCCGAAAGTTTTCATATAGAATGTTTATCCCAAGTGTCTGTGAGAACTTTCATGTATCGATTATATGACTAGTCCTTAGACTTGAGGTCTTTACAATCTTATGTGTAGATCAAATAACTTTGAAATTCTTCTTCCCCGGTTCAAATGATCCGGTCATAAGGGTATGGTTGGGTCATTTGTTGAAACACATGAAGTTTGTAAAGATACAACATATAATCGCCACTCTCTCGGATAATATTTCTTATAAGAGTAGTATTCCAATTCGCGGGTTGATATATGTGATCAGTGCTTGAGACTGTGGCCACAGCGGAAGAATCATGTGAGATTCTTCGGTTAACACGATTCATGACACTATCAACATTATACATTTGACCATATGAGTAGACACTTTCCGTACCCTAGGTCAATATGTGGGGATACAGTGAGGCGAGGGACCGTATCATATGTAAATCGCATACAGAATGGGTATATATATCTTTCCTTCTCATTTGGGGGCCTCGGTATGTTGCTAGATGTCAACCTTGGTCATTGAAATCGAATGACCATCTGATCGGAGGATAATTTATGTTCGATTAAATTATCACGATTCATTTCATGTCCAACTTGAGGGGAACCCAAAAGGTCACACACAACAAAGTCGAAATCAATGGTTAATAGTGCACAGTACAAATATAACAGCATATATCATTGCTGTAGGAATTGTTCATAAATGGTTCAATGTGTTTAATTATTGAACAGATCATTTATGAGGTTCCATAGTGGCTTAGGAATTGGTGAATGACGATGGGGGCACTTTGGGAATTGGAATAAAAATTTTTTTACTATTCACATGAATAGTAATTTGAATAGTAAATTTTTTTTGTTATTTGTTTTGAATTCCAATTCGGCCCAAACTCTTATTAGGGTTTTATAATCTCATTAAACCACTAAATTAAGATCCAATATCTAAGATTAAATAAGCTTTTATCCCACATCAGATTCTTAATTAATTTTGTTGTCTTTGGAGCACTATATAAACCCAAAGAATTCTTTACAAATTGGCTACACCAAAACCTTTCATATCTTGGGTTTATATAAGTGAGCAACTCTAAAGTTTAAGAGTAAGCCACTGATTTTGAGGATCCTTAAGTCTAATTGACTAGAAGAACCTCGAGTTAAAAGGTTTGAGGTATTTTCCTAGGTTAGCACCAAGGGCAAAATACCCGTGCACTCAAGGCGTAGTCTTGCCTTTGAGTTTTAGCTTTGGTGTGTGCATCTTTGGAGGCCACATACTTTGATGGGTCTTTGGAACGTGGAAGAGCTTGCTGAGTTCGATAAAAGCTTGTAGATTGGAGGGAGGACTTGAGAAGTCTTCGGTTCAAGTAAGTCTTTTTCTTTCTTTGTTTTAATTAGAATTCTTTTGATAGTTAGCATGTTTAGGTTTATGTTCTTTGCATGTTTTATGAGTTTTTTATGCTTAGAATATATAGTAACATGCCTAGGCTTGTAGAATAATCAAAACAAATGGGTCTTGGGCAAAGGGAAAACAGCATAATAATTTTGATTTTCCGCTGCGTACTCACGGCCGCTTCCCAACACCGGGCTCTCTTACGGTTACCTATATCCATGTTGGCAAATGATGGGATGATAATCCTGTATTTTAACAGGTATCAACATCCTTTTTCTGATACACTATCCCCTGGTAGAGTCCACTACTCATGTAAGGTAGGTATGAGATAAACTCTGTTAGGACCATTTCCTTGACTGGTGTTACTGAGAGATGAGGATCTAGGCAGATTCGAATCTTATATGTCGGATTCTTACAGTATAGTAATTAGTCATTTCTGATTACGATCTTCACTTATTTGCCTATGAGCCGGAGTTTGGGGGTCTAAAATCCCTACACACTTATCGGTATCTCTTGTCTATTGGAGTTCCCACGTTCAATTTTGATTTCCTATTTCTCTTATTTTCTTGACTATCCTTCGTTACTCTTGAAACTTGCTTTCTATTTGAGGTACTTGAAACTATTGGGTCTATTTGACTGAATTTTCTGAGAGGAAATGAGTCTTACAATGAAGAAAAGGATCTTTCGAGAAATGAAAGGAACCATACTTAGATTTACTTGACATATCACTATTGTATCAAGCTTATTCTACTTTGCTTATTTATCTATCAGATTCCATATCTCCACCCATTACTGTCTCTGATTACCTTAAGCTTCCGTACTTTATCATTTTTCTTATCTTTTCTAACTTTCTCTTCCTCTTTCTACTTTCTTAGGTGGGTATCCTTAGAACTTTACTATATATTCTTGTAGTTTATTTCGAGCTTTTGATAATTCACCAAGATAACTACAGAAGGTTTCTCAACTTGGGAAAAAGAGTATGGTTGCTATTATGAGAGAAAATATTCGAAAAGCTTGAAAAATTCTTACTAACCTGTCTATAGAGCTTGAGGATGTACTCGAGGATCAGATATTGGAGAGGTAGCACCTTGCATACTAGTACCTCGGGCATACTACGTGTACGAGACCCTAACACTCTGCCCAATGCAGTCACTGACTCCCTAGTCCATGCTCTGATATCATCTTTGTAACATCCCCAATCCGGAGATTCTACCGGCAGTGAATATGCCGTACTATTCCCATGAGCCTCTGCCTTTCTAACAATTATTAATCTCATTTCATGTATAAATTATGTATGGAACCAATGCCCAACTATATTATCATAATTTCACAACAATTTTTTTACTAAACATTCAGTTTTACTACACATTAAATCTCTGATAGTGAACACTTCAAATGCATTACACACATAATATTTACTATATAACATTTCATGTACATGACATGTTCTAATCCTGACTAAACTGGACTCTGACTAGACCTGGTGGACCAAACCCTCTAGTGACTACCGTCAGTATCCATCCTCCCGAGCTCGTTCTCCATGTAACCTATAAAACAAAACACTAGGAGTGAGGGGGTTAGATCGTTTGAACGATCTAAGTGAGTGGATGATTAAAACAAAAACTGATGTGCTTTTATAAAAGTTTTTGGTTATAAAACCAGATCTGTCACCAGAAAAGCCATCTTTTTTCTGAAAACACTTTTCTTATCTTAAAACCCTACTTTTCTGTAAAAATGTTTCTGTAAAAACTATTCTATTTGCAAACTCTGAGTCTTTTATGTGAAAACTAAATTTTCTTTCCAAAATCCTTTTGTAAAGCTTTCTTTTCTGAAAACTACATCTCTAAAAATCTGTCACTAAAATCTGTCTCAGAAAAACCTGACGCATGGGGACGTTACATATCGCCGTCCCCCATATGCCTAACTAGTGGTCTTGGGGCGTTATGTATCAATGTCCCCCAAGCCACTAAATTAGAGCTAGGAGTGCAGATCTATGCTACTGTCTGACCCTGACCCTGAACTAGGATCTAGGAGTATCTGTTATCCATAGTCCTGAATTAGGATCAGTGGGCGTTACGTATCACCGTCCCCTCAATCCTCTACATGTGCACATGTTCTATCCGTCAATTCTATATCTAAATCAAGTTACATACTAAGGTGGATTTTTCCCCATGACTCGAAAACATAAAACCATGCTTTTGAAAACATCTTTTTCGAAAACATTTCTCAAAACATGCTTAATTAAAATATAATTCAAAGCAAACTTGGCTAACGCCCTAAATGCGAAAAGTAAGTCTGATATGAAAAATGACATAATTAAGACAACTTAAAGGAAGAGTGTCCACTCAAAGATTTGGAATCTGGCTGGCATTATTCACTTGCTGAAGGAAACTCTGGTTCTTACGATGATCTATGATTGATAACTTTGATTAGAAAGTGGGCTGAAAAACATATTCCGAATTAAACTAAGTTTATCTACTCAAGCACTTTTATTATTATCTCAAGACATATCATACTTATATCATGATGTAATTGTTGATTGAGGAACGGATAAAATCGAGCGCAGCGGGACCCGCCCGAGATCAAATCCCGAATGAGTAAAATTATTATTATTTTTTTTTTCGGCAGTCCAAAACAGTGGGCAAATTTTTTTTTCAACTTACAAATTTCAAATGCATTAAAAATATTTTCCATGCATTAAAAATTACCATAAGCTAATTAAAAATTTTCAACACATTTTAATACATTTATCAACTCTTGATAAATCATTCAAGCATACACAAAATTAATTTCCAACACTTAAAAATTAATCTAAGTATACACAACAATTTTCCAACACTTGAAAAATTACTCCAAGCATACAAAAAATTAATATATCAACCATATAATAATTCTTCCAACACTTGAAAGCTTCAAATCCTCACATACATGCTTCCAATTAATCCAACAAATCCACAACAATTTTTCTCAATAATAATCATCAACTAATTGAACAATAAATTTACAAATTAAATTTACCACAAGATGCTTTCAAGCCTTCCCAATTTGTGAATGGTTGCATCCAAGTTTCTTTGAATCTTCCAAACTTTTGAACCCCTTCAAACTCCACCAAATTGAGATCTCTCAAGAATAAGTCTTGGTGATCAAAAGGTGGTTTGATCACTCAAGAGTAGCAACCAAGATTTTCCCAAAATTCAACTCTTGAACCCTAGGAAAAATCAAGAACTTCAAGAACACAATTAATCCTTAACACTTAAAGATTAATTTACATGGTCTTGATAATTTATAGGGTAATATTTGGTGAGATTTAGGCTTGGATTTTTGAAAACAAAACAAAAAAAATTCAATTAATTTTCTTTGTTCCAGGTTCGGCAGCAAGCTTTTAAGGAGAAGAAGAAATTTGCTTTTTGCTTTCTTTTTCTCTCTTTTTTTTTTTGGCAGGCAGCAGTGAAAGAAACAAGAAGGGAAATTACTTTTGTTGTTTTCATTTTGTTTTTATTAATAAAATTAAAGAAAAACAAACCATAGCCATAAATTTAAACCATGGTTTAAAAGCATATTTACTCCACACCACATGTTTCAAAAAGCTTAACTTAACCACGGTTAAAATTTAATCTCACCAACTTTAGCAACTAAGTTACCTTTATGAATCATTTAGTTACTTTAACCAAATAATTCAATTTGCTTTACCTTAGTTACTTTAACTAATTAAAAGCTTTAAAAGCTCTAAGTAATTAATATTATATATTAATTTAACAATTAAGTTATTTCACAAAATAATTACTAATTTAATGTAAATCGAATTTACATTTATTAAACAATAAAATTATATCAACTCTTGATATAAAATTAATTAATTCAATTCATCTCATGAATTATCGGATTAAACAATTTAATCCTAAAAACCCAAAAAAATACTTTGTCAACATTTAACGAAAGGTCGCCCTAGTGCTCAACGAGTAAACTCAATATAATGAAACTCTCTAGGCACACGTTCGGTTGTTACATATATATATATATATATTTCATGAAGGCCTGTCCACCTACAAATCATGAAAAAATAACACGACACGTCGAACCATAAAAGTCGAGGTTAAAACGCTAATGTATAATCCCTTCGTCAGTACCGTCTCCAATTGAGTAAGGTTATAGTTATACTGTCAAAACCTTATCTACTCAATTTATGAAACTTTTCATCCTTATATTCCATTAATAAATAATATATGCAAAACTTTTTTTCAATATTATTTATAATGTCAAAGAAACAATTTCTTCGACGTACTTTTGACCAAAAGATTTCCGGAATATACTCTGAAAAATTTCTGGAAACATAATCCAACCATATAGACTGACGAATCCTCATCTTAACACACACCGACCTTCGTGAGCATCGGTCTATACCTAACAGACATCCAGCGGTCAAGCCATGAAAGGTCTCTGACATGCATGGTATCATGCATAGAGGATCACTCACAAGACCACCGTGGTGTCTCAAGTCAAAGGACCACAATAACTACTCAACTTGAAAAGACAACTATTGACAGTTTTATGGAATATCTATTAGTCATCTTTTATGAGTTTATTCAATACTCATTCAACTAATGAATATCTGCATTTCTATACAAACTTCCGCTAAGCTCACATTCTGTTGAGACAAACCATATGTCCATTACATATATAGACAATGCACTAGTCTTACCAATATAATGACCGACCCATGTCAATATATCTAGACCAAGAATACCAGGAATAATTTATATTTGAGAGAATCCGTGATATTTCTCAACACCATTTGCAACTCTTGCAACTATATCACCATATGTTGTAACTCTCAGGTCTTTACTAAATTTATATAAGGTTCCGAATGTAACTCGAAATCTCTAACTCTTAGAGTAATCTAACTCTTAGATTTATAATATATAAATAAAAGTAAGAGTTTTACCATATAAATAAATAAATAACCATGATAAAATAAATATTATATTACATAAATATCAAATTTTCATACAAAAAGTAAATGGTGTTCGATCACCATTTCCAACACTCCCACTTGATCTAGTACCATTCAGGAGGGTATCTAATACCAATGGACTCCACGTGTTTCTCAAACACCTTGGGAGTTAAGGCTTTAGTCAGTGGATCCGCTACATTTTCTTCAGTTCGTACTTTACAAACTACATCATCACCTCTAGCCAAAATTTCTCTAATTATGTGATATTTTCGTTCTACATGCTTAGATTTCTGATGAGCGCGAGGTTCATTGGCTTGAGCTATCGCACCATTGTTGTCACAGAATAATGTAATAGGATCTACTATAGATGAGACTACTCCAAGCTCCGCAACAAAATTTTTGATCCAGACAGCTTCCTTTGCAGCTTCTGAAGCAGCAATGTATTCTTCCTCGGTGGTTGAATCAGCAGTCGAACCCTGTTTGGTGCTTTTCCATCTAATGGCACCGCCATTGAGAGAAAACACAAACCCAGATGTAGATTTTCTATCATCTGGATCAGATTGAAAATCTGAATCCATGTAACCTTTCAATTGTAAGTCATTTTCTCCATAAATGAGAAACTTATCCTTTGTACCCTTAAGGTATTTCAGAATATATTTCACAGTCATCCAATGGTCCTGACCCGGATCAGACTGATAACGGCTTGTAACACTTATAGCCATGCTGATATCAGGTCTAGTACATAACATGACATATATTATGCTACCAACAGCGGAAGCATAAGGTTGGCTAATAGATGTGTTAGGACACATTTTCTTAGGACACATTTTCTTAGACAGATGAATACCATATTTGAAAGGCACATTGACTGTCTTACAGTCAATGAAGTTGTACCTTTCTAAGATCAAATAAATGTACTTGGACTGAGAGAGTCATATCAGCCTCCTTGTTCTATCTCTATAAAGCTTTATACCTAGTATAAAAGAGGTCTCTCCCAAATCTTTCATGGAGAAATTCTTACTGAGATAGGCTTTGACAGATTGTAACATACCTATATCTTTTCCGATAATAAGTATATCATCAACATAAAGCACTAAGAAGACTACCATGCTCCCACTTACCTTTTTATAGACACATGATTCCTCTTCGTTTTTAATGAAACCAGACGATCTGATCACATTGTCAAAACGAAGATTCCAACTACGGGAAGCTTGTTTAAGTCCATAAATAGACCTTTTAAGCTTACATACCAGATTAGGATCTTTGGAGAATGTGAATCCCTTAGGTTGTTCTATATGGATATCTTCCTCAAGATTTCCATTCAGAAAAGCTGTTTTCACATCCATCTGCCAAATTTCATAATCATAGTGTGCAACAATAGCTAATAAAATCCTGATTGACTTAAGCATGGCTACAGGAGAATAGGTTTCATCATAATCAATACCTGATTTCTGAGTATATCATTTTGCTACTAGTCGGGCCTTAAAGGTTTCAACCTTTCCATCGGGCCCCCGTTTCCTCTTGTAAACCCATTTACAACCGATAGGAATAATTCTTTCGGGAAGCGGAACCAAGTCCCAGACTTGATTCTCATGCATTGAGGCAATCTCGGATTTCATAGCTTCCAGCCATTTCTCTGCATCGATGTCTAACATCGCATCTCTATAGGTTAAAAGATCTTTTTCTTCAACTAAGAAAACATCGAGGGCATCATCAGATGACGTCTTGTACCTGACAGGGGGTCTCGATATCCTTTATGATAACTCAAGAGTAGCAACCAAGATTTTCCCAAAATTCAACTCTTGAACCCTAGGAAAAATCAAGAATTTCAAGAACACAATTAATCCTTAGCACTTAAAGATTAATTTCCATGGTCTTAATAATTTATAGGGTAATATTTGGTGAGATTTAGGCTTGGATTTTTGAAAACAAAACAAAAAAAAATCATTTAATTTTCTTTGTTCCAAGTTCGGCAGCAAGCTTTTAAGGAGAAGAAGAAATTTGCTTTTTGCTTTCTTTTTCTCTTTTTTTTTTTTGGCAGGCAGCAGTGAAAGCAACAAGAAGGGAAATTGCTTTTGTTGTTTTCATTTTGTTTTTATTAATAAAATTAAAGAAAAACAAACCATATCCATAAATTTAAACTATGGTTTAAAAGCATCTTTACTTCACACCACATGTTTCAAAAAGCTTAACTTAACCAAGGTGAAAATTTAATCTCACCAACTTTAGCAACTAAGTTACCTTTATGAATCATTTAGTTACTTTAACCAAATAATTCAATTTGCTTTACCTTAGTTACTTTAACTAATTAAAAGCTTTATTTGCATAATTTAAGTAATTAATATTATATATTAATTTAACAATTAAATTAATTCACAAAATAATTACTAATTTAATGTAAATTGAATTTACATTTATTATACAATAAAATTATATCAACTCTTGATATAAAATTAATTAATTCAATTTATCTCATGAATTATCGGATTAAACAATTTAATCCTAAAAACCCAAAAAAAAATTTTGTCAACATTTAATGAAAGGTCGCCCTAGTGCTCAACGAGTAAACTCAATATAATGGAACTCTCTAGGCACACGTTCGGTTGTTACGTATATATATATATACTCATATACTTATATACATATTTCATGAAGGCCTGTCCACCTACAAATCATGAAAAAACAACACGACACGTCGAACCATACAAGTCGAGGTTAAAACGCTAATGTATAATCTCTTCGTCATTACCGTCTCCAATTGAGTAAGGTTATAGTTATACTGTCAAAACCTTATCTACTCAATATATGAAACTTTTCATCTTTATATTCCATTTATAAATAATATATGCAAAAAAAAAATTTCAATATTATTTATAATGTCAAAGAAATAATTTCTTTGACGTACTTTTGGCCAAAAGATTTCCGGAATATACTCTGAAAATTTTATGGAAACATAATCCAACCATATGGACTGACAAATCTTCATCTTAACACACACTGACCTTTGTGAGCATCGGTCTATACCTAACAGACATCCAGCGATCAGACCATGAAAGGTCTCTGACATGCATGGTATCATGCATAAAGGATCACTCACAAGACCACCGTGGTGTCTCAAGTCAAATGACCACAATAACTACTCAACTCGAAAAGACAACTATTGACAGTTTTATGGAATATCTATTAGTCATCTTTTATGAGTTTGCTCAATACTCATTCAACTAATGAATATCTGCATTTCTATACAAACTTCTGCTAAGCTCACAATCTGTTGAGACAAGCCATATATCCATTACATATATAGACAATGCACTAGTCTTACCAATATAATGACCGACCCATGTTAATATATCTAGATCAGGAATAATTTATATTCGAGAGAATCCGTGATATTTCTCAACACCATTTGCAACTCTTGCAACTATATCACCATATGTTGTAACTCTCGGGTCTTTACTAAATTTATATAAGGTTCCGAGTGTAACTCGAAATCTCTAACTCTTATAGTAATCTAACTCTTAGATTTATAATATATAAATAAAAGTAAGAGTTTTACAATATAAATAAATAAATAACCATGATAAAATAAATATTATATTACATAAATATCAAATATTCATACAAAAAGTTAATGGAGCTCGATCACCATTTCCAACAGTAATGTGTATACACGAACTGATACAAGACCCTTAGGATAGCCTCGAATACGCTAGAGTGAAGCTGAAATGATTTAAAATTGATTCAGGGGAGTTTTTGCTCACGCGTTGCGACGCTACCCCACACGCGTCGCGACTCAAAGATCTGAGCGTCGCGACGTTCCCAAGATAGTGAGTTTCCCCTGCTTTCCATGTCGCGATACAAGTTCTTGGGCGTCGCGACGCTCTAATTCCAGAACCGAATCTGGGAAAATTTCCCAGGTCGTGTCGCGACGCTAGGGTCTCGTGTCGCGATGCTCACCTGAATTCAGGACCCAAACTTCAATTTCATCTTCATTTTCAACTTCTATAACACCACACAAGTAAATAACCTCAATAAGTATCGACAATATTATCAATATCTTCCTCAACATCAACTCATATCCATTCTATAAACTTCATTTAGTTTCACATCCAAAGACTCAACAAGTTGGGATTTATCACAATCACCATTTTCTTAATACAAAAATCATTCAATCATCATCACACTCAAGTCAACAACATACAACAATTATCAAATTATTAAAACTCAATGTCTCATAATTTGGGTAATGTTTTTCTTACCTCTTTTCCTTTGATTTCCATCACTCTCCAAGCTTTTAACGGTTTCCAATCTTCCTTGTATATTGTGGGGAATGGTATTTGTCTCCTCCTTTTTCCTTCTTCTTCTTTCTTCTTCTTTCTTCCTTCTTCTTTCTCTTCCACGTTTTCTCTTCTTTCTCTTTTCTAATTTTATGAAACGTTGAATAGTACCCCCCCATTTTATACTAGGGGTTATTTGAAATTAAGAAATTGGAGAAGTGTTTAGAAATGTTGAGAAGTTTTGAGAATTTACTAGAATGATCCTCGGGTACTATTCATCCAAATTTTTTATCTATATTTTCAATCCATTTCTGGTTCGAATTTAGAAAAATATTCAACGTAAAAGTTGTATATCTCGATCTCAGCTTTCTAGCGATATAAGATTCATAAAAATCGGAGTTCGTATGAGAAAGTTATGGCCCAAATAGCATGAGTTATCCATATTTACCATTGAAATGAATTTCGTATTGAAACTACGAAGAATTTTCCATTACCCGAAAAGTAATTTGTGAGCACGTACATGCTTGAGCATAATTTTCATCTCGCATCACATCTTCCATAGCGTAAAAATCATTAGTCTCCGATAACGTACAAGTTGTCGGGATCACCGGATGTTACAAAATGATATAAATGTTGCATTTAATAGCTTAGGCCCGGAACGGTTCATATTCGACTAGGTTAATAAAAGTACATATAATAACTGAACCAATACCTAAACGATTTACATCCTCATACACTGGATGCACAAATTTAATTACACTTCATTGAGTTTTATCTTCATGCATTGAGTAAATCTTCATTAACGAAACAAATTACAATCAAATGAGAGAATGCAATATTTACTTCATTAAATAAAATATCTTAAGAGATATGAACTCATTAAATTCATTGAATTCAATCAATGAGAGCTCAATATTTTCCTTGTATTAAGGGGAGACACTTCACTAAGTTTCATCTTCATGCATTAAGCAACTCTTCATTTCAAAACTGACATTATAATATGCATTAAGCAACTCTTCATTTCAAAACTGACATTATAATAGAATGCAACATTTAATTCATGTTTTAGAAGTGTATTAATCAGTCATTATGTTTTATTAACACACTAAAAATTTTAAAAACTTTCAATTAATACAAATAGCTTTTATCTATATTCAATTTAATATATCTCCTTAAATTAAGGAGAGAGTAATAAATTCAATTAATCTCCTTGTATTAATTAAATCAAAAATTAAAAATAATAATTTAAAAAAAAAAATTGATTGACTGAATCTCCTTGAATCAATAGGAGAGCTCTATTGGGTTTAGGATTATCGTAATATTATATATTAATGAGCATTTATACATGGAATAAGGAAATTAAAATAGAAAGGAAATAACACTAATAATAAATAATAGATTTCAGAATTTGTTTTAAAATCGTAATTTAGAGGATTCACTGAAATAATGTAGAGATTTAGATTGTTTCCTTAAAAATATATTCATTATTTTTCTCAAGAGATAGGGTTGGGAAATTCCAAGTTAATTTGTTAGCCTTCATTATGAGAAAAATAGACTTTAATGCTATCATCTTAGTGTCAATGAAAGGTTTCAGTGACATTTTATTAATGAGTTAGCATTACTCGATTCATAATATACTAACGCTAGTTATAAGTGTGAGTGATTGTAATGTCAATAATTAATCACATTGTACTATCAGTTGAAACCATAACATTAATAAACTAGGATATGATGAAGTCAATCATTAGTAATATATTAGTGTCAATAATTTATGTTAGTAAATCTATGACAAAATATAAACATTATTTAGTATTAGTGATTTATGTTACCATGTTATCAATAAATAATTGACATAATAACGTCACAAAAATAATGATAAAAATTATATGTTTTAGTGTCAATGATTTATATGGCAATGATATCAGTATCTTTTTTTTTTTTTTTTTTTTTTTTGGAAACGATGGAAACCCCGCCACCAAACCACCCATTATGAGTCGCGGCGCAGGTAAAACCACCGGCTGTCTCAGGCTCTTACAAGAAGTGCACCCCCTGGATTCGAACCCAGAACCTCAAGGTGAGATCCTGGACCCTACACCACCAAGCCACACCCCATGGGACGATATCAGTATCTTGCTAACACAATAATAACAAAAAACAAATACTAACAATATTTGAAAAGCTCAGTACCAATTATTAGTGATCTTGTTATTTCTGCTTTGGATATTGTTGTATTTGATTTTTGCATATCAAGCACTACAAGAAACTGTTAAATTATCGATGAAATTTATTGAAAAATACTTTTTCATTGATAATTACCTAAGAATGCTGACTTATGCTACCAAAATCGTCGCTGAAAAAATAGAGACGAATTACCAATAGAATTTACCGATGGAAAAATCCATCACTAAAAGTGGCACAAATGGAATACTGACAAATTATCGATAGATTTTATAAATTTTTGTCTATAAAAGTGGCGCTAATTTATAATACCATTTTTTAGTGACGGACTATCAAGGAATTACCGAAGTAATTTTAGATTTTATTGATGGAATATTTCCTTGATAATTATTTGTTAATTTATTATTAATGTCAACATATATTTTAGGTTTTACCGACAGAACTCTTTTACCGAGGGATATTTTGGTTTTTACCGACAAAATATTCTGTCAATATTTCATTATTCGTTA
The DNA here is from genome assembly GCA_019454045.1 of Zanthoxylum bungeanum. Classification (NCBI taxonomy): domain Eukaryota; kingdom Viridiplantae; phylum Streptophyta; class Magnoliopsida; order Sapindales; family Rutaceae; genus Zanthoxylum; species Zanthoxylum bungeanum. Next base: position 23,248 of record SKCR01031928.1, on the reverse strand, counting down.
TTTATATTTTATTTCTTATTAATAATTATTTTATTTTTGTTATTTTTATTTTCATTAATATATTTTGTTTATATTAAATTTATAGAGCTTTATTAAAATTATTCATTCATCAATTCTTGCATAAATTTACAAATTATAAATTATCAAAAATCCATAAAACTACTCATGTAATCTCGAACTCAGTATATATTTGATATATAAGAGGATTTGAGTTTGAGATCAGTAATCCTAAATAGTCCGTAAAGAGTAAATAAACTGAGGTATTTTGTTTATGGTTCATCTATAGTTGCAGTTCTTTTAGTATTTAATACGATGATGAAATTCGAAATCATTCATGTAATGACATATAAATGGAGGTAGTTTGTATAATATGATTATACTGACTGGACCCTAATAGAGATGAATCTATTTTGAAGATACATTAGAACATATCTATTTAAATAATGATCATATGTGTTGATATCAATCATTAGTGTTATATGAACTCCTACATGTTGGATCGTGTCTTTTTATTTACATGTGTGAGATTGATATGGATTCCGATCAATAACTTCATACTATGGAGACACAATATACTATGTAGTTGGGAATATTTAACATAATAGAGGAATCCACTCATTCTTGCGATAAGTAGATAAATATTTCCCTTAAGAATTGATTCAGTACTTGAACATTATAAGTACTCATGTTTTTGTTGTTCAAACGGAAATAAGTTTCCATAAACCTTATGAATATATTATTCATTGGAGAATTAATGGTACATAAATGAATAAGATATAACTAGATATGTATAACGAAATTTATGGCCTACCTCTAATTATAAAATACTTGTGGAGTATCAAAATATATGTAGTGATTATATAATTAAACATCAATAATTTCAATTTTGTAATATATCTATAGTAATAAGAGTGCAGAGTTTTAATGAGCTCATACATATTTTTTGTAAGATAGTCTTATTTTCTATAAGTACAAACATATTTTAATGAGTTCGGATATATTTTTATAAGGCATTCATTTTTTGTATTGGCATAAACATTTTTGATAAGGACAGTCACATTTTTTAAGGATGAACACATTTTCTATGAGTATATTCACGTTTCATGGTTGTGTATTATATGCGACGAAATAATTTTGGGACTAATTTCAACCTTGTAGAAGTTCGAATTTGAGAGAGATTTCTTCATGAAAGTTGTAGATATGAATGTTAACTATATGTATAATTCTATAGATTATAATTTGAAGTCTGAATGAATGATATATGAGTATTTGAAAATGATTGGTCTAACATCAATCTCTTATAAATTTAATGATCATTTTTTTTATCTTTTTGTCGAAATATATCGACAATGATATTTATTTTAAAACTTATGATTTGTAAATCAATAATATATAATTTTTTCATGAACTTAATATTTTAGGAGATATTTAATTTTTAAATTGAAAGATAGAACAAACCAATTTTCGAATGTGTATTGTATGTCATCTTCACTCATTAATATTTTTGTTTTCTGTTTGTTAAGTGAATGTACGTAATTATTATTATTATTTTTTTTTTTGTACATTTATGTTTTTTTATATATGGATGGACTAAATGTATACTTTATTTTGAACTTAGACTAAATTAGAATGACACTATTCAAATCATACTTGTAAATAAACCCCTTTATATAAGTGTGTAGTTTTATATTAGATCACAAAGACATTCACCCAGCTCCCACTCCTTTGTTTCAAATAAAAATAGGTTGGTCCATATATATTACTTTAGTCACAGACAATATTCAAGACAAATATAAGTGACAAGGGATAAGTGAAAACAACTAGCTACCAGAATAATCACACTCGAACAACAATGGGCTTCAAAGTTTTAAGTCATAAGTTCAAAACCCCACTTCACACTTCACTTCAAAATAATGCACGTATCCTTCTTTAAACTTCAGCTGCACAAACACATGAAATATATGCATAACATATTAGATACCATTAAAACAAACTCAATAACAAATAAACACCATGAAAAAACTCAAAAAAAAAATATAACTACAATGAAATATCATTTTCCACATTTTCTACTAAAAAATATAACAAACTCACTATTGTAAGGTTGCACTACCAAATACGATAATTTAGAATGCAAAAAAAAAAAAAAAAAAAAGTGATTTATTTAGTGGAGAAGAGTTCGTATTTTTCTGTGTTGTTCTCTAATGAGCATGAATGCTCTTTATATATAGACAATCCATGCTTTAATCTTATTTAATAAGGATTAGTATTTCCGAATTCCAATCATACATTGAATCTATTTTAAACAATTGAAATCATAAAATACTTTTAAATTTATCCAAATTTTTATTTTTTTTAAAAAAAGGTTAAACCTATATGTTAAAACGAGCAAATATCGTGCATATGGGTCCCCCTAGGAGCGCTCATTTGAAAGGATTCTGGGTTAGACTCTCATGTGAGCTTGCGATTTGCACATGGAATTCCCCTACTTGGTCTTGGTTACCCCTCCATATACGGTTTCTATATATAAACCCTTTAAGAATCTTCTCTTTTTCCAATGTGATGAGTAGTATTTTGAAATACTACACAATATCTACCAAAAATATACAACAATCCCTCACATATTTCAAAATACACGTATAGAATCTTCCGTAGAACTTAATGCATATGAATTGGTGCCTCTCAAGCTACGAACCATACACTAAGCAACTAATCATGTCCCATAGAAACGAGGTGAAACTTATAGTTTCTATGAACCAATGTTGCTTTGATGTAAGATAGAGGACTAGAAACTCACATTAAACTCTCTCAGTGTTTTGTTGTTCTACAGTTTGATATTTTATGGCCACGTGTCTTTCTTGGAATTCATGAATGTTCTAGATATGTCCGTATTAATCTCATAGGAACCGACCTAGTTCCACATTCATATAGTTGAGCCTACATCAAGTGTGTCCTGCAGTTTTGACACACCACAAAGAAAAATCGGGCTATGGAGTTCATTAAAAGTACAATAACTCAACATTACTCACCGTAAAATGCAACTATCTTGCCATAGGGAAGACTCAAATAAAATAAATAATTTATTTATTAAAATAATAAAACCGATAGTGCTACAAAAGAATAAGTAACTTATTATTACCCTTTATGAACCTACTTCGTAGGATCTCTAATCATATAGGTATGGTTATTATCACTCTTGTCTTATGATCTAGACATAAGTCTCATCCACCTCGACATACTCTCCACTAACCTCATATTTAGTGATTTAGTCAAAAGATCAGCTAATTTTAACTCTGACTTTACAAAATCTAGGCGCACAACCCCAGATTCCAACAGATGCTTGATAATACGATGACTTATATGAATGTGTCTGTTTTTCCCATTATATATCTTACTTCTTGCTCTTACTATCACATCCTGGCAATCATAAGGAATCGACACAGAAGTAAAAATGTGAGTAGAAATGAGAGTATCTATTAAGAGATTTCTCAACTACTCAGCCTTAGAACATGTATTCTCTAAGGCAGTTAGCTCAAACTCCATGGTAGATTGAGTTATACACATGTGCTTGGAAGATTTCCAAGACACAACACCTCCACCAAGGGTAAAAACATAACCACTAATAGATTTGATTTCATCTTATTCCGAAATCTAATTCACAATACTATACCCTTCTAGTACATGAGAATATATGTTAAAATTATAGTCCATAATCATTGGTGTCTCTCAAATAATTTCCAAGTCTGTCTATTGCAGCCTAGTAATCATTTTAGTATTATGAGTATATCTACTCAATCTGCTTATAGAAAACGCAATATCAGGTATTGTAAAATTTATTAAGTATATTAGGCTACCAATGATTTGGCAATATCTTTCTTGATCAGCACTATTTTTCATATTCTTCTTCAGATTGATATTGGCTTCATAATGAGTAGCAAGTGATTTGCTATTATAATACTTAAAAAATTTCAAGAATTTATTCACACAGTGTTTTTATGATAACATGAGACCAACACCATTCTTAATGATTTTGATATCTAAAATAACATTTGTTTTTCCCATGTGTTTCATATTGAAGTTAGAAACAAGCATATTATTACTCTCATTTATCGTTCCCAAATTGGAACTCAAAATGAGCATGTCATCAACATACAGACAGACAATGACAAAAGTATCGGTATCAACGAATTTGAAATAGATACATTTATCTGAATCATTAATCATATATCTATTATATACTACTACTTGATCAAATTTCTCATGTCACTATTTTGGTGCTTGTTTTAAGTCATACAAAGACTTGACCAATTTGTGTACTTTATTATCAGTGTTTGGCACTACACAACTCTCTGATTGTCTCATGTAGATCTCTTCGTTGAGATCTCCATTGAGAAATGCAGTTTTGATATCCATTTGATAAATGAACAGATTATTAATTGCAGCCTATACAATCAAAATTTTAATGGATATAATCTGCGTCACATGAGCATTAGTATCAAAAAAGTATATATCTTTCTTCTCTGAGAAATATTGGCAACTAATTCGGCCTTATATTTTTCAATAGATCCATCAGCTTTCAACTTCTTTTTGAAAATCTATTTACACCTAATAGGTTTTATACCTGGAGGTAAGTCAACTATTTCTCATACATAATTGCTTGTGATAGAATGTATCTCACTATTAACTACCTGCCTTCATAATGGTGCATTACGAGCATTCATTGCTTCAGTGAAAGTCCGGGCATCATTCTCATTAATAAAAATATAAAAATCATCACCAAAATTAGTAGTCTTCCTCATTTTTTTGCTTTTTCTTGGTCGTATTTCTGAACTTTCAAGAAAAACACCAATCGACTTATCTTTGGGAAATTTTTTCCTAATGATGGCCTCAAAAGCACCAAAGAAATCAATATTTTTAAACTCAATGATGGTATTTGCCTCCAAAGCATTACCTTCATCTCGAAGTACCAAAAATCTATAAGCATCACTATTCTGGACATACCCTATGAACATACTGTCAACAGTCTTAAGTCTCAATCTTGTTCTCTTAGATTCAGATTTAAGAACTTTTGCTAAGTACCCACACATTTTTTAAGTATGATAAGTTAGGCTGGAAGCCTCTCCATAACTCATAGGGTGTCATTCATGTTCTCTTATAGGTATTATGTTCTGAATCAGGAAAGTAGGTAACATATCTTCCTCCCACAAATTCAGTGGTGCCCCCGAATTTATTGAGATGGCATTTACCATATTCTTTAATGGTCTATTCTTCCTTTCAGCTAAACCATTTGACTTATGTGAGTAAGAAATCGTCACTTATAGATGATATTATGGTTCTCACAATGAGTATTCAATATACTCGACTCATATTTACCTCTTCTGTCAATTCTTAACCTTTTGATCTTCATATTAAGTTGATTTTCGACTCTTGTAAATCAAGAACTTTACACCAGCCTCATTTATATTCTGCAAAAGACATATCCATGTATACCTTGAGTAGTCATCAATAAAGCTAATATAATATATATTTCCTCATTTGGTCATGGTTTGCTTAAAATCACTAAGTTCACTTTGAATTAAGTTGATAAGTTCAGCTTTTCTATTTAGATTCAGTTTACATGTCTTTCTTAACGTACATATCATATTTGTCATTTGAAAATTTTAAATTAGACAATAAACCAAGTTCTCTAAATTTTCTAATGTAAGAAAAACTCACACAACCAAGTCTACTATGCCATAAATCAGACGAATCAACTATATAAACAAAAGAATAAGCATTTTAATTTATAATGATATTGAGTACATTGAGTTTGAAGAGCTGTCCAGAACTGTAACTCCCCGTCAGAGGCAGGATGCTACCGACAGAAGACATGATTGACCCATCTCTATAAGCCTCTAAATTTACAGAAAATCTGGCATGATGAATTCTAAAACTGGACAACCTGGATCACAGTCCAGCATCCAACGGAATCTAAGTAAACATCAAACAAATAAAAGGACCTCAAGTCCACATAAAACTCATCAAAATCATATCCTAAGGGCTTCGTGCCCACATCATCTATCAACACTCAAGGGCTTTGTGCCCACAACATCATAAACAATCAAAACATTTACAAACAGCGTGCTCAGCACGACAAATAAAATATTGATCTCAAATCCTAGACCTCTAAAAATCTTTCTAGGACACTTGCGAGGGTGACTGCCGCTTGGGTGATCCGCGTCTCGAGCATGACTTCCAAAGCTGTCATGGTTGACCAATCTGTAAGCCAACCTACAAAACTGTCAAACTGGTTTGGTGTGAGTTTTAAAAACTCAGTAAGTAACCATGCTAGTATTACAACAAAAAAGTCAAAAATATACAACAAACAAACAAATCTAACATATCAGCAGTTTATCAGAATTACTAAATTATTCAAGTTCAGATTTATCAACTTTTATTATTTTTTATACTTTACCATGACAAGTTCTCATATATACTGATTTATTAGCCAAACATTCAAAGCTCACAAAGTATCATCCTAAACATCACAGAACAAGTCATTTTATATCAAATCCATTTCCATTATATGGGACGTGGAGTCAGATTTATTATACTTTATTACGATTAAGCATCTTTGGAATCATCAAATCGATAAAGCAAATATACTTCATTCTATTTGATTACAAACTATCTTTTACCAAAACAAACTTACTTTAACTTTCTTTAATCACGATAACCTTACAATAGCTTGACATTCGGGATTCATATGCACTTACAATACCATAACATATTTTTCTTATATTCATTCAACATAATTTCAGGATTATAACACCTATATATATACTAATACAATTTAACAAATACGCTTTAAAACATCTGATATTCACATCAGTTTCAAATCATTCATTCATTTCACATAAGCAAACATTATCCATATATGTTACGATTTCTATCATACACATACATACACTTAGGCATACATACAATCATCGTACAACCAACCATGAAGCACACATAACAACCAATACATCACAAAGCACATAATCAAACAACACACATATATGGCTGGCTTACAGATACAATGCTCGTACGGGACTCTTTACCTATTTTAGAATAGGTATGAGATGGATTTTATCTGAATGGATTCCTAACCAGCTCGACTATTATACCATGAGAACATCAACCAATCAAACATACATACATGTGTGCATATCACGACACACCAAACTCGTCGCACGAATTCTCATACATAAATACATCCATGACAATCACTCCAAGACATCATTTAGATATTCACAAACATACATACATGTTTCAAATATACGAATATACATATTAATACGAATGAAAATACCATAACTTTAATAGTCCTCATAAATTTCATTCACTGATCAAACATACTTAGTTTCATATTTCCTATCTGAAAACCTTTATACAGAGTTTATTAATTAAACATTTTCATTCAATAAATATTTAGCTTACTCTCATTCCTTATTACACTTAACCATTTCAATCTCTATACAAATAACTCACATGTGTAAGTCAATAACAACTTATTAATGTTACATACACCTACCTAAACTAAAGCCAATTCAGAAATCATGATTTGCTCTATTTACCAATTCCGTATATCCAACCTATACATATCTTAACATCATATACATATACGAATATATGTTCATATATGTAACATCCTCAATCCGAAGATGCTATCGGCAGAGAATAAGCCATACTACCCCCTAAGCCACTGATCTTCGAATTACAAATAATGCTGATATTTTTCTTAACATAATTTCGTATATGAGACCAATGCCCAAATTCACAACATAGCTCGTGATATAATAGACATACGACTGAACAAACAATATGATAAATGTTACAACTCTATACATGAATGTTCATACACAACTCTATTATACAAATATCTGAGACTGTACTTTACTTGACTTGATTGAACTCTACTTTTAACTTGACCTGGTGGACCGAACACCCTAGTGACTACCATCAGTATCCATCCTCCTGAACTCGTCCTCCATGAATCTGCAAAACGAAACACTGAGAGTGGGGGGTTAGATCGTTTGAACGATCAAAGTGAATGGGCGGTTTTAAAATGAAAACTGAAATACTGTATGAAAACTCATGTTTTTAGAAATCAAATCGGATCTTTCCGAAAAATTTTCTTTCATGAAAGTCGTTCTCTTTCTAGAAACCTTTGCGAATTTTTTTTTATGAAAGTCTCTTATAAAGCTGTTGTTTCTGAAAATTTTATTTCTAGAAAACTTTCTCTGTAAAACTATCTTTTTCTGAAAGTCTTTCTCTGAAAACTATTTCTGAAATATCTGTTTCTGAAAACTGTCTCTGAAAAACCTGACGCAGGAGGGCATTACGTATCGTCGTCCCCCTCATACGCCTAACTAGAGCCAAGACTGAAAATCCATGACATTGGGACGTTACGTATCGACATCTCCCAAAGCATGCCACTACCTGTCCTTGAAGCTAGTGGTCTTGAGGCATTACGTATCGCCGTCCTCCAAGCCACTGAACTAGAATTGGGGGTACGGATCTATGCTAACCTCCAAGCTTTGAATCTAGGATCTAGGGGCATCTGTCATCCCTAGTCCTGAACTAGGATCTGGGGGCGTTATGTATTGCCGTTCCCCCAGTCCTATACATGTGCACATGTGCTCTCCGTCAATTTCATATCTGAATCAAGTTACGTATTGAGGTGGGTTTTTTCTTCATGCATCGAAAACATAAAACCATGCTTTTAAAACATCTCTTTTTAAAATATTTCTCGGAAAATGCTTAATTATGGCCTAAACACTATGGGCTGTCTGGAATGGAACATCGTACAATTTCTTATCGAAATTTCGAGAAATATATCGATTGTCCCCAAGGTCATTTCATGAGTGTATATGTGTCCTAGTATAATTTATATTATGTGACACTCATCCCACAGTGTAACAGTAGTTGAGATTCTTGGTCGTACAAATACTTAAATAAGAGTCGTCCTCGAATCCTTTCTAATGTTGAACTTTATACTACAACCTCTGGGAATTTCTTATCTTGGTATACCATATTCGGTTTACACAGCTGAAAGCTTAATCCTTTGAAGTTATCTTTAGAACTCTTCATTCTCATATAGAAACATAGTTCGTATAATCTACACATTATCTCCACATAGATGTATTCCTTCATCTCTTATTCTTCCTCTTGATGACATCCTAGCAAGATATAACTTTATTTCTTAAGGTCTGAACTAGTGTTCTTCTCAAACTGGTATCTAGGGGTTACTTATTTCTATCTGACACTCTATGATTGTCTTTTACTTATTTCTTTCTTTCCTTTAAGGCTTAATATTTCTTTAAGACTTCTTAGATAACTATTCATTCTATATTTATCTTCACGAAGGTATATTCAACTTGTAGAATCCAAATGATCTTGTTTCATTTATGCTAATATGGGTCTATCCACGACTGTTCTACATGAATTGCTTATTTTCATCTCTTATTTCTCTTGCTAGGTTATTACCAACTCTTAGATATCGCTTGGATTATGTGATTCCTTACAGCTATCATATCACTATTACACTTTGTACCACAGTCAATAACCTTTTGCTTTCCTCACTTCTTTTTTATAATATAACTCCCTTAATAGTCTTAATGAGGGTATCTTTACTTTCTTCTTATCCATCGTTTTCCCATGTTGAGTGGTGATTATGTCTCCTAGCGTTAGGTTTCTTCACGTTCCACTATAACTTGAAATAAAAATATACAAAGACACTCCTTATTGCTAATAGAAACAATCGTCCCAATACATTTTCAGTTCAACTTACGCCGTTTAAGCTAGGCATTTATTCTCTTAGTTTGACTACTTAACTGTCTATTTCCTTATTTCTAACTTCCAATTACTTACGGGCTTCAACCTTTAGGTTCTGCTGTCTTCATCTTTATATTCATTGCTAACATAAATCTGATTATCCTTCTTTTGCACCACCTTGTTCCCTTATCCTTCTTGTACTTAAAATTTCTTTCTTCGGTTATTCCTATAGTCTCATATTAGTTTCTTTGGGCCTCCTTATGTTGTTCCTCAATAAATCCATTCCTTGTCATATTTCTTTCTTATTGCACAGCATGGGAACTTATTAGTTGTACTTGATACATTTCTTTTGTTATTGTCTGATAGGATTTCAATCTTATTTTGACATTTATAAAATCTGTTATTCTGTAATACTACTAATCTTAACTATGTAAAGTTTATTCTTGTATTTGTGTACTTTCGTCATCATCTATTTAATATCCTTTCCATTGTCGTTCTATTAAGACAGTCTTATCTCTAAGTATTTACTTGTCTTTTTTATCTTCTTTTTCTTTTTTATTCTATACCTGTAACTTCTGCGGTTTATGTCTCTGTTTCTTGGTTCAAAAACCTATCGTCCTTTACATGACTCTAGTCATGTCTATCACTGATTCTTTGGAAAATCCGTTATTGCCTAACAAATACTTTATCCTTTAATCATCTTATATATTCCATTTTTCTTCTAAATCTTTTACTTAGTACCATTTTCTCCTTCCATGCCGTTCTTATTATATTAAAAGATTTTTATCTTTCGGTCCTACCTTTTTCTGCATGTCCATATATTTCTGGGAGTATCTTTAGTTAACTACCGAGGTTCATTTTTCATTTTTTTTACTATTGTTGTCTATCAAGGGTTGTTAGTGTGGGAATTGGTTCTGACGCCTTCCTGGTGGTGGTGATCTCATCAGCTATCCATGTTGTGGTTGCGTATTTTGTTCATCTATAAATCTAGGACTCCTTGTTTACTAGTGCCAGCTCCCACACTAAGATATTTTTACTAGGTACTATCTGAATTGCCTCTTTTTTCAACTTCACTCTTGATTCGCTTCCCGATTATCGATTATTGATAAGTGCGATTTATACCCACTTATTCATGCATTCTTAGCTTACTATTTTGTTAGATTCTGTATCATTTAATGTATTTACAGTTTGTTTTATGTTTTATTTGTAGGAACCATTAGGATATGGATCTTGGAGAAATTGTACTTGTTTTGGGACCATATGGACGCATCAGAAACACACGGGAGAGCAGTAAACACAGAAACAGCACGTCAGAAAAAGTGACTGGCGCTGCGGTGCCACTCTTTAGGCGCCACGGCGCCCCTTCAGTGTTGCCATAAAATTTTCCCGCAGCTTTGAAGCCAAATTTTCGGCGCCGCGGCGCTGCGTAAACCTCCATAAACACCAATTCTTAGGGTTTTACATGCATAAGAACTCCAAGACTTTATTATAAATACACAAGCTCGTCCAAAACCCTAGAGGGAGGCTAATCATCTAGTTTCTTTCTTCAACTCTAATGATTTCCATTATTTTCATGGTCATGTTTTCATTATTTTTATCTTTAGTCATGAACTAACTCCATAATTCTAGAGGATAATGTAACTAATGCTTGAACCTATGTATTGTTTGCTAATTTGATTTATATAATGTTTTGATTCATTTTATTTGTATTCTCTTGTGTTTAATGCTTCTTGTTTGTTAGCCAAAAATTGAGATGATGTATGTTTAGAATCTATTGCTCGGGAGAGAGAGATTTTGAATAAGATCTAGAGAATATAACCTAGGAGTTTTATAGAGTTCGGGAGAATCTATAGTTCCTTTGAAGTAGTTAACACAGAATCACAAAGCGTAATGAGTTATTGATTACTAGATTTTTATAGGGATATCGAAGTCTGTAATTGATAATATTTTCACTATTGCTCGGGAGAGGGATTTGAATACTTTAGGATTCTTGACTTATAAACAATGCAACTGAATAAGGATTAATTGGCATGACAAGTACATAGGGGATAGCTAGGTGAAATCAGACTCTAGAATCTCTCTCGTATTGGTTTCTCATATTTAATTATTTTCATATTTTAGTTATTTAAATTAATCTTAATTAATTATTTTCTAAACAAAGTTAGGTTTACTAATTATAATACTTAGTGTGATTTGAGCACAATCTCTTTGGGTTCGACACTCTTCACTCATCTTTACTAAAACTTGACACCGTACACTTACGGTACGATATAAAATATCACAATAAGTTTTTGGCGCCGTTGTCGGGGATTTGTTAATTTAATTCACATTAATACTATTACCAAGTAACCTTAGCTTTAATTTAGATTTTTATTTTTATTTGTAATTTATTTGTGTTTTAAGTTTATTTTTATTTTGGTTTTATTTGATTATTGATTTTTTGTCTTTTTTATGCTTCAGTGAATGCGAGGATCCACAAGTCTAGACTCGCTCCTGTTTGATCCTGAAATATAAAGAACAGCGAGAAGACTAAGGAAAGAAAGGAAAATTGAAAAGGAAACAATGACGGCTGAAAATAGAGAGAACAATCCACTCCATGTGGCAATTAGAGATCACTTCAAATCAGTCATAGATGATAATTACTCTGGGATTGCGCATCCGCCAATCAGTGCTAACAACTTTGATATGAAACCTTTATTGATCATTATGGTGCAAAATAGTCAGTTTGGGGGTTCAGTTGTAGAGGATCCCAAATTACATTTAAGGATATTCTTGGAGATGGTGGATATCATAAAGATGAATGGTGTGACTAAATAGGCTATTAGGCTACGCTTATTCTCATTCTCTTTACGGGATAAATCATGGGATTGGCTTCAATCAATACATATGGGGAGTATCATGACATGGAAAGATATGGCCATGAAATTTCTTGAGAGGTTATTTCCACCAGCTAAATCAGCTCAATTGAGAGCAGAAATTAGCATATTTAAGCAGCTGGAGACTGATAATCTGTATGAAGCATTTGAGTGCTTTAAGGATATACTCCGAAGATGCCTACAACACGATTATACAGACTAGGCCTAAATTCAGTTGTTCTACAATTGGCTGAATGGTTCGAATAAGACTGTGGTTGATGCAGCAATTGGGGGAGCTCTATTCAAGAAGTTAGCTGAGGATGCCTATAATCTGTTAGAAGGAATGGCCATCAACCACTTTCAATGGCCAAGTGAACGCACTACAGTGACCAAGGTTGCTGGAATATATGAAGTGGACCATCTCGTGGCACTTACAACTCAGATTTCAACCCTATCAACTCATGTAGCAGCCCTAAGAAAATCCATGAGTACAACCATCTATTGAATCAGCGGAGGCTGCAAACATGCTGTTATTGGAAGGAGACTCGAGCTTTGAGCAAGTCCAATATGTGAACACTCAGAACTTCAACAGCTATAGAGGCAATCATATGCCTAACCATTATCATCTGAACCTGTCATATGCTAATACAAAGAATGCCTTGCAATCTTCATCTGGCTTCAACTATCAAAGAGCTTAGCAAAAATCTTCCTTAGAAGATTTCTTGAACACATTTGTTGCTAATACTTCAGCGGGGTTTGAGAAGAATGAGTCAAGGCTGAATAATATTGAGACACACATGGAAAATATAGGGGCAACAATGAAGTCTTTAGAAACACAGATTGGGCAGATTACTTCTCCATGACCTATCAACAATAAGGGGCATTTGGATAAACTGCCACAGCCGCCAAGCTATCTTTTTCATGTCATAACAACTAGTGGATACCAAAGAATAAGCTACCATGACCATTTGGGTGGTTGCGTCTCGCTGAAGACGTTAAACTTAGCGCTAGCAGGGAGGCAACCCTTGCATTTGTTTTATTATTATTTTCTTTTTTTTTTTTTTTTTTATTTTTTATTATGTGCTATTTATTTATTCGTTTGCATGTTATTTATGCAGGTAGCATGAAACACATAAAGCCTATGCAACCAAATTCTAACTGGCAGGAGCCTGATCAACTCAGCGCACGGTAGTGTTGTTCCTTACTTTTGCTTCTTTATGTTTATCTTCTATTGAGGACAATGCAAGTTTTAAGTTTGGGGGTGTGTGCATCTGTTCCTCCTATTCACAAAAAAAAAAATTGGTTTTTAATCCTAGATAGTAAAGCATAAGTCTAATGATGAATTTTATTTGCTTTAGATGAAATCTTAGAAACGATAAGTTCCCAATTGATTTTTATCTGATGCCTTGAGTAGATGATCTAGGTTAGACTCGTAAGCACTTAACAATAGGTTTTCAACAGTAAGAGCTTAAGTAGTTGACAAAGTGACTAGGTAAAGAAATTGTGTGCCGATGAATGACCGTTTACTTAGATATCCATCCAAATATGCTAGTGTTATGATGTATGGTATGATAAGAAAAAAATTGAAATTGAAAAGAAATAAGTTAAACCACCTATAACCGATAAGAGTGAAGCTACCCATGGGCGAGTGTCAGGACCACCATGAGGAGAAATGCTACCTTAAGAGTGGGTGTGTTGAAAAAAATAATAAACAAATTGTACTATACTGAGCACAGAATAGGCAAATACAAAGTAATTTTGAGATATCTAGGTTGGTTTAACCCATCGGATCTCAATTTTTTAGATGAAATCATTGAGTTGGCTTACTTAGGAGTCGAGCTATGAATGAACCTTTACACACACACACTGTGAGTCTGGCTTAGATGATTTATTCAAGAACTTGGATTTGAGTTGCATTGAATACTTTGAAGGTTCTCTAATTACATTCATAAGCATTCTTTGAGGAAAATAATATATATAACTATCGGGACTATTTTCTTTATTATTATTATATTTTGCATGATTGTATGTTTATGAATGACGTTTGTGGGTGTCGTCGTTGTAATCCCTCACGAGACTATAACCCATCCACTAGGGCCGCCTAGCGGTTTAAAGGCTTGTTGTATACGCTAAATGCAATCGTGATCTCTACGAAAGTGGCCTAGTTAATTTTGTTACTTATTGTTTATTTATTTATTTAGTTTTTATTTAGTCTTTTGCTCGGGACTAGCAAAATCTTAAGTTTGGGGGTGTTTGATAAGTACGGTTTATACCCACTTATTCCTACACTCTTAGCTTACTATTTTGTTAGATTCTATATCATTTAATGTATTTGTAGTTTGTTTTATGTTTTATTTGTAGGAAGCATTAGGATATGGATCTTGGAGAAATTACACGTGTTTTGGAACCATACAGACGCATCGAAAGCACACGGGATAGCAGAAAATATAGAAACATCACGCCATAAAAAGTGACTGGCGCCGCGGTGCCCCTTCAGTGTTTCCATACAATTTTCTTGCAGCTTCGGCGCCCACTTTCTGACACCGCGGCACTGCGCAGACCTCTAGAAACACCAATTCTTAGGGTTTTACATACATAAGGACTCCAAGACTTTATTATAAATACACAAGCTCATCTAAAACCCTAGAGGGAGGATAATACACAACACAAAACACAAAACACATATTTTTATAGAGATCCATGGAGGAGGATTGAAAAGTGAAAAGAGGAGACGAAGACGGTGATGTCCGAAGAGGAAGGGATTCAATTCGGGTCTTATCATCTAGTTTCTTTCTTTAACTCTAATGATTTCCATATGTTCATGGCCATGTTTTCATTGTTTTTATCTTTAGTCATGAACTAACTCCATAATTCTAGAGAATGAAGTAACTAATGCTTGAACCTATGTATGTTTGCTAATTTGATTTATATAATGTTTTGATTCAGTTTATTTGTATTCTCTTGTGTTTAATGCATCTTGTTTGTTGGCCAAAAATTGAGATGATGTATGTTTAGAATATATCACTCAGGAGAGAGAGATTTTGAATAAGATCTAGAGAACCTAGGAGTTTTATAGAGTTCGGGAGAATCTATAGTTTCTTTGAAGTCGTCAACACATAATCATAAAGCGTAATGAGTTATTGATTACTAGATTTTTATAGGGATATCAAAGTCTGTAATTGATAATATTTTCACTATTTCTCAGGAGAGAGAGTTGAATATTTTAGGATTCTTAACTTATAAACAATGAAACTGAATAAGGATTAATTGGCATGACAAGTACATAGGGGATAGCTAGGTGAAATCAGACTCTATAATCTCTCTCATATTGGTTTCTCCTATTTAATTATTTTCATATCTTAGTTATTTAAATTAATCTTAATTAATTATTTTCTAAATAAATTTAGGTTTACTAATTATAGTACTTAGTGTGAGTTGAGCACAATCATTGTGGGTTTGACACTCTTCACTCATCTTTACTAAAACTTGACACCGTACACTTGCGGTACGATATAAAATATCGCAATAATTATACTACCTCTTGTCATGAACCTTCTCTAGAATCATGCTCTCTAAATATTTCATCATGTTACTTTTATACTCATCCTTCTAGTTTCTGTTGCTTAACCCTCTTAAGTCGTTACTCTTTCTTAAAATCGTACTATACTCTATTTGTTATTCCTCCTTATAAATTTTATTCCGCTACTTAGATTTTCTTCTCATCCCCGTTCCTTGAACTTCTTTCGTCTCTACTCCCCTAAAAACTCTATCATCTTCGATTGTTTAAAACATATCTATTAAATCCTTTGGTCTATGTGTCATTCTCTTACTAATTCTTTCATCCCAAGATAATGAGATTCTTTATAAATTACATATGCTATACTCCTGAGAATTGTTCTCTCTCTAGTTTCTTACTCTTTTGAGTCTTTGCCTCCTTAAAGGTTCTCAATTCAATAATAATTTCGAGATTTAGCTCTAAGCATTTCTATTATTTTTATAAGCTTGGTGACGGTCTGGTTAGGTATCCATAAGCTTACTTAGAGTTTGGGGCTACTGAAAGGGAAAATTACTATTCGTTTCGTTGGAAACTACTTCGACTATATCATGTTTTATGATTCCTTAACTTTCATTACCTATTCTGAGGTCTCTGCTTTGCGTTTCTGCATTCAAGTTTTGTTATCTTTGTCACTATATGTATTGAACTCGCTTGTTATTTTCTATATCATCCTATATATTTTCTTACCCTATCTCTTGGTTCTGGACTGAGCTGCTGAGGCTAGTACTGGTCCATTCTTATGGGCTTCTTCCTAAAATTCTATTCTCCGCTCTTATTATAGACTACAACTATGTCATTTAACTTCGGTGTTCATAAGGGCACTTTTGTTAACTCTTGAGTATCTCTAATTCCATGGGTCTGTCCTGTTATTCTTTCACAAATTTCTATCGACATTGGTCTGATATATGGATTCCTACTAGTTCTGTGGTTTTGCTCTTCTTGGCTTGGCTTGGCTTGGGTCAGGTTTTTATTTTTCTTTTCTTAAAAGTCTTCTTGGTCTATTATGGGTATATCGTCCTTCGGTTACCACTTCTATACTTGCACTGACTAGGACAAGCATCTTACGTTTCTACGGATGTCGACATTTCTTCTTCTGGTACTCTATGTCCTGGTAAAGTCTATTACTCATATAAGATTGGTATGAGATAGGCTTCGTCATGACAGCTTCCTTAACCGGTATTACTGAAGAATGAGAATCTAGGTAACTTAGGCTCGCATCTATATCGGGTCTCTTGGGATAAAGTAATTAATCATCTCCGCTTACAACCTTCATTTATTTACTTGCGAACCTGGGTTTGGGGTCTAAAATCTTTTCATCCTCTTGGCATCTTTTATCTATTGTAACTCCCACGTCTCATTTTGATTTCTTGCTTCTTTTATATTCCTGTATATTCTTCATTACTGGGGTAACTTTCTACCTATAAGTGGTATTCAGGGCTATTGGATATACTTGAAGAAATTTTCTGATGAGATGAGGAGTCTTACTAGAGAAGAAATAATCTTACGAGAAATGAAGGAACCGTACCTAGTTTTTTTTCTCTCACTCAGGCTTATTCTATTCTCTTTAATACTAAAGGTTTTGTTCTTCCTTATTCATATGTTTCTATATCTTTACCTCTAATTGCTTTTGATTGCTTAAACATCTGTATTTTATCCTTTACTTTTCTTTCTAGCTTTTCTTTCCCTTTTTACTTCCCTGGGTAGGTATCCTTAGAACTTTGATATCTTATTATGTCTCTTTACTTTTCTTTGTCCTTGGCTGTTTAAACATCTATACATCATTCCTTACTTCTTATACCTTTCTTTTCCCACTTCATTGGGTAATTATTCTTAGAAAGTTACTACTTGTTCTCCCAACTTGTCTTGGACTTCGGCTTAATAAGCCAGGATTACGATAGTAGAATCCTTAACTAGAACAAGAACTTTGGTTACTTTTACTAAGAAAAGAATTCAGATAACTTAGGAATTCTTACTGAACTGTTTATGGGGATTGAGGACGTACTCGAGGATCGAATACTGGAGAGGTAGTTCCTCGCATACTAATACCGTGGGAAAAATACATATACAAGACCCCAGCACTTTGTCCACTCCAGTCACTGACTCCCTAGACCATGCTCTGATACCATCTTTGTAATATCCCCAATTCGAAGATGCTACCGGTATGGAATAGGCCGTACTATCCCCCTGAGCCACTGACCTTCTAATTACAAACAATGCTGATACTTTCATTAACATAATTTCGTATATGGGACCAATGCCCAAATTCAAAATATAGCTCGTGATATACTAGAAATACGACTGAACAAATAATATGATAAATGTTACAACTTTATACATGAATGATCATACACAACTCTGTTATACAAATATCTGAGACTGGACTTTACTTGAATTGACTTAACTCTATTTTTGACTTGACCTGGTGGACCGAATGCCCTAGTGACTACCATCAGTATCCATCCTCCCGAGCTCGTCCTCCATGAACCTGTAAAACAAAACACTGGGAGTGGGGGGTTAGATCGTTTGAACGATCTAAGTGACTAGACGGTTTTAAAATGAAAAATTAAATACTTTATGAAAACTCATGTTTTAGAAATTAAATCGGATCTTTTCTGAAAACTTTTATTTCCTAAAAGCCGTTCTCTTTCTAGAAACCCTTGTGAAAATATTTTCTGAAAGTCTCTTATAAAGCTGTTGTTTCTGAAAACTTTATTTCTAGAAAACTTTCTCTGTAAAACTATCTTTTTCCGAAAGTCTGTCTCTGAAAACTATTTCTGAAATATTTGTTTCTGAAAATTGTCTCTGAAAAACCTGACGCATGGGGACGTTACGTATGGTCGTCCCCCCATATGCCTAACTAGAACCAGGATTGCAAATTCATGATATTGGGGCGTTACGTATCACCATACCCCAAAACATGCCACTACTTGTCCCTGAAACTAGTGGTCTTGGGGCATTACATATCGCCGTCCCCCAAGCCACTGAACTAGAATCGGGGGTGCGGATCTATGCTACCCTCCAAGCTCTGAATTGAGGATCTAGGGGCATCTGTAATCCCTAGTCCTAAACTAGGATCTGGGGGTGTTACGTATCGCCGTCTCCCTAGTCCTCATGTGCACATGTGCTCTCCGTAAATTCCATATCTGAATCAAGTTACATACTGAGGTGGGTTTTTCCCTTATGCCTCGAAAACATGAAACCATGCTTTTGAAAACATCTCTTTCTAAAATATTTCTCGGAACATGGTTAATTATAATATAATACAAAATAAACTTGGCTAATGTCCTAAACACAAAAAATATAAGTCTGATATTTAAAACTATCATAATATAAAATCAACTTAAGAAAAAGTGTGTCCACTCACAGATTTGGAATTTGGCTGGCATAACTTCACTGCGCCGAAAGAATTTGCAGTTCTTGCGATAACCTTCTTTCTATTGATTTCCTTCACTCCACAAGCTCTCAATGGTTGTCAAGCCTCTTCTGTCTTATGGAGATTTTGTATTTGCCCTCTCTTCTTTGCTTCTTATTCCATCTTCTCTCTTTCTTCTTTTTCTTCTCTTCTTCCTTTTCTTTCTCTCATCCTCACGTTTCTCTCTCTTTCTCTACAAATTAGAGATTAAAGAACATTGTCCATTATATAATGGGGCTGTTTGACTAATTTACAAACTTTTTAAAATGAGAAATATTAGAATTTTTGAGATAGTTTGAGAGATTTCTAGATAAGTCCACGAATCACTATTCATCCAAATTTTTTATCTCTATTATCAACCTACTTTTGGTTTAATTTTGGAAAACTATTACACTTGAAAGTTGTAGGTCTCGATCTCAACTTTCCGGTGATATAAAATTCATAAAAATTGGAGTTCGTATGAGAAAGTTACGGCCCAAATATCATGGGATGTCCGTAATGGAACATCGTATAATTTCGTTTCGGAATTTTGAGAAATATACCGATTGTCCCCAAGGTCATTTCATGAGTGTATATGTATCCCAGTATAATTTATATTATGTGACACTCGTCTCATAGTGTAACAGTAGTTAAGATTTCTGGTCGTTACATATACTTTGACATATTCCTTTACATACACGCATTCATATCATTACTGATTCATACTCTTACGTACATTCATATATGCACATAAACAATAAGCTCATTTCATATCTCACTTCATATCATATTAATAACAAAGTTCCGTACATGTGGTGGTCGATTATCCTAACCATGCGTAACCTCGAACTTTATTCTCAAGAATATCTCTTATTTATTTTCCTCTTATCCTAAACACTTCAATCATATATATATATATTTAAAACACTAATCAATTATTCAAGAACTCATCGCATGACTTACTTACCTGAACTCGCGAGTAAACCAGGTCCTAGTCAAGTCTGTCAAAACAAATAGCGAAATACTGTCAGCATCGTAACTTACAGAATTCTTGATTTAACTAAGATAAAATTTCGGATCCTTCCGAGACAATCAAATTAAGTTCGATTTCAATTATTTCAGTTTTGTTATTCTTAAAGCATCATTACAAACTAATTCAGGCCACTAGATAACTTGAATCCTCAGTTTACGTGTTTTTGGAAAACCTTCCAAAAATATCTCCGCAAATGCTACGGAAGGGTCCCGAACCCTCTGAACCTGCCCGGATTTATCTAAATATTATCGTATCATCATAAATATCTCATATATATCATTACGATAAAAAACACATCTATACCCGAAAAATCCACTTTAACCGAAAACTTACATAACTTACTGTTGGAATTCTCTAAGGTCCCAAAGATCAATTATCAAGCAAGAAACACATGTGAATACACGAAGAAATATGGCGGAAACATACTTACAACGATCGGTTGAGATGCGATGAAGAACACTTCAAGCTCTCATCCATTGATGGTCTCGGCAGTGGGCTGCTCAGCATGTGGACTGCACGGCAGTGGGCTGTTGTGCTCCTCCAAGAATCGGCCATGGATGTCTTCAAAGCTCCAAGCTCCAAGTGGTGATTCCATGATCATGTGTTCGATTCCCTATCACCTATGTATTTCCTCTTTTGAGTGCTAACTCTTGGTGATTTTTGCCACAAAAATCACCATCTCCATCTTCCTTATTCTCTCAGCAGAACCAGAAAATTTGAGAGGGAAATGGTCCAAGACCGTGTGAGAGAGAGAGAGCATTTTTAGCTCCTTAAACAATGAGCCAAGAGAGAGAATAAAAAATGTGTATTACGTTTTTAATTTCCAAAATCAATTAACCATTTTTCAATTTCAAAAAAGTCAAAAGGGAAAAGACAATTAATGCCTTCCAACTACCACCATCAATCAATCAATCAAATTGACACATCACTCAAAGTGACATGTGATTTGACGCTTGATGTGACTAGCGATTTGACGCTTGATGGGACTTGCGTGTCGCACTCGAATTCGAAATGCGAATGCGCTCGCAAACACTCCCGGGCTCGGGTTCGCTAATTCCAAATTAACGAATTTTCCGTTGCGACGTAATTAAATAATTATGCCTAGCAAATTCACTATTCACATCACTAACGAATTAATTCTAAATTAACTCGTTCACCCGAATTAAAATCTAATTTCAATTCCGCATCGAAATCCAATTTCGTATAATATATCCAATATATTATTTTATCGATTAATTCCAAATTAATCGTTCTCTCTTTAATTAATATTTTATCCCAGATAAAATATCTCCGTAATTAATCCCAGATTAATTTTCTCTCTCATCTAATTAATCCCAGATTAATAAAGTGCGAGTCATACGTCATCGGTGAATCTTCGGGAAGCGACCCATGAGATCCCCAGATATGTTGGCAGTAAATTTGGTCATCGGACTATCCGAACACGTAAGTACCTAGTACTGTGGGACACAGAAACTGAGCGACGCATGCTGTCCTGGGCTCGCGGCCCGGTTGGGAGTACGGAGTAGCCACGGGGGACTAAACCGGAGAATAATGGAGTCGCCACCCGGTGTGAACCGGGAAAATGAGATTTAAGGCCGCACTCACCCCTCGCAAGGGAAGACCTCAAACCTTTGGGTTCGGAATGGTCCCTTACTTATGTCACTTGTAATGAAAGGATTTGTGTAATAATTTAATCAGGCCTATGTAACACTTATTTCCAAGAGTATCATGCTTCTAAATCCACATGCATGAAATTAATCATCACAACATGCAACATCACATGGCAATCTCACGAACATTTCTCAATCATATGATAGGGAAAACTAAGAACAACCTAATCATGCTTGAGTACTATTTCATGAATATATTAACCAAATAACATGCTAACAGCCTAATCATTCTTGAATATCATCCCAAGAACACATCGAATGGATAAATGCAGGGATACAAATAAAATGATTGGCTACATAATGCAAGGGAGATCACCCAAAAGGCAATTGTGCATGAAATATGATGAGACGGACTTAGTTCAGTGTGTGAGTGTTCGTGTAGCGTTCGTAAACGCGTTCGAACGGTAAACAGAAGGTTCGCGTTCGTGTAGCGTTTGATATCGCGTTCGAACGGTACCAGACCTGATGATACAAAATGCATGCACGTTCGAGTAGCGTTTGTAAAATGTGTTCGAACGGGAAACAGAAGGTTCGCGTTCGTATAGCGTTCGATAACGCGTTCGAATGGATCCAAACCTGATGAAACAAAATGCATGCGCGTACGAGTAGTGTTTGTAAAACGCGTTCGAACGGGAAACAGAAGGTTAGTGTTCGTATAGCGTTCGATAACGCGTTCGAACGGGAACAGACCTGATGCACAAAATGTGACGCGATACATAGCGAAATACGAGGCGCGGCGAAGCATCGTGGCGAAGGATTTTAACCACTTCAATTAGAGGACCTTTCATCGCACTTACTAAGCCCATGCGCTTATCTCAATGCATATAAAAATAAAGACAATAACCTTAGACTTCATATACCTGATTGATCACATCTTACATTCAACCGAATATACGTTAATCGGCGCGGAAAAGCATCATGGTAAATGATTTTAACCTCTTCAAT